>JAYMSP010002377.1:0-24683 GCA_036897095.1 Plantago elongata
ATGTTAGTGGTTTGAACTGAAGCAACGGCTTAGTTCATGAGCTAGTAGCTAAGTTTGTAGTGGCTTACTTTCTAGTAGCAAGCAAGAAGTTTTTCAGGATATCTGGTTCTCTTTACGTATATTATTATTTTTATCTAGTGTCTCCATTTTGCTTTCCATGTTTCTTTTATGAGTTCATGGAACTTCCAGTTCTCATTCTTGTGTTAACTCAGGCTCTCCAGGATACGGAGGTCGTATGGTATTCAAGAAATCTTCATCTTCAACTACATATCGGACTGCCACATCTATGTGTAGGTAGTATAAACAAGGCTGGCGGATTTGATGAGTACATGCTGAAGACTCACTGTATGCCAAAAGATGGACCGCGATTCATTCGAACAAAAAGATGGATGAGATTTATTGGCATGGGATGTTACCTGGGCTGGAGGCATAGTTATGTTGAGCTGTCTACCAAGAGACTCAATCTCTTCATCTTGTCTCTTATTATATTTTTGTCAAAATGTCCCATTTAAATTATGATCTTAGTTATGCACTGTAATTTCAAGCTTATGAAATACTACATTTGTTACCTATTGGATTGTAGAAAAGCAAATTTTTTCGTAACGATGTTTCTTTATTTTCGGGTAAGTAATGTCTATTTTTTTTTTTGTAAGACAGTAGCATTTGTAACTGGACAATAGTCCCATTCGAATTCCGATGTGAACGTGACTTGTTTATATGTGACGGAAGATATGGACTTAACAACAAAGTACTACTCCAAATGATGCCTAATAAACAAACCTCCACGATTAAAAATCTAATTGAAACCGAACTAGAAATTTCGACCTGTTTCAGTTTTAGTTTTAGGGTTCAACTTTTAATATTAAGGATGTATCAATTTTAACTTGTAAAATTTTAAATAAAAAATATTTTCGTAGTTCATTTAATGTTTTTCATAATTTATTTTATAATTTATACTTCCTTTGTCTTAATAAATTTCATATAATTTTTTTTTTTTTTTGCATGGGACGGAGTATGAAATTGAAGCTGGAAATAATCAGGTTTGGACTGCGGAGCAAAAATTGAATCGGGAACTGTGAACTCAAATCCTCAATCAACCTTGTTTCATCGACATGCGTAATAGATACGGTTAGAAGAATTTCGTAATTTAATTTTGTTGCTATTGCTTATTCTTATACTATAGAACCCACCCGCCAACATACACCTTTTCTAACCATTTCTAGAGATCCACAAATACTCCTTCCAAGTAAAAGACGTATTAGTACTAGCCACAACATCAAAAATATTACAATGAGGAAAATATTTACCTTCATCACGCAGCTGAATAAAGAACAAGGGTAGTGAATGATTCGCCATACTTGTTTTCCCAATAAAGCTGAATTGAAAGAGCGAAGATAACGAAAGCCCATATCCCATCTCGTTTACTACGACAAAGAACATCCCAGCCGACCCAATGAATTGTATTCTTCTTGCCCTCCCCTCTCCAAAAATTTGAAATAAGAGACTCAATTTTCTTTAAAAGAAAATCACGTAAAATTACTCATAACATACGTAGGAATGGATTGAAGAACATATTTAAGAAGAACCTCTTTTTCCCATGTAGGCTACGACTTCTCATTGAAACCCAAAGTTTTAAACCACACCCTTTTCCGTAACCAACCAAACACCTCTTTAATAGACATATTCATTTCCATCGAAACACCCTACACATTGAATTTGAATAATATAATCTATTCATATATATATATAACTAAGCAATTATTGATTCAGTAATTGGAAGATTAATCATCATGAGAACATCTACTCTACTCTGGAACAGAGAAATAGAGAAACAACACGCCAAGTAAAAATCATGAATTATCATCATTAACTTCATTTCTCAAGAACCTCTTAAACACTACCAGTATTGCATTTTTCTTTCTTCCTCTAATCCATTCACACCCTATAGTAAGAAAATGGACAAAAAACACTCACCTTCTAATCTCTCACAGGGTGCAAAATTTTTCAAGATTGTTGTCAATCCTCAAGAAGATAAGCTTGTAAGTATAACATACTACTATATCACTAGTTTAGTACTTCTACTATTTCAAATTCATGGTATATTTGGTTCTTTTTTACTTTCTCAGAAGTTTAAGTACATGTTATATTGTACATATAAGATTAGGATTATTCAAGGTCAGGGAAGCTAAACCTAGAATTACTGAAAATATTCATATAAATTTTGTTAGTGGGCGCAAACACCCAACATGCCCCCTCTTGGCTCCGATCCTGCGCATAGGCTATGTGTGTTTGCAAGTTCATTTTTTTTCTTCAGTTTTCCTACCATGCAAGGTTCAAATGATGACCATATATATTCATTAGCCTGTTGAAAGTTTACTTCGTTATTTTATCATTTCATCAATGTTCCTTATCGATCAGGGTATGTTTGTGATCTTGAGTGTATTTTACAGAGAATTCCGACAGGTTTTATGCGAAAGCATGGTCAGAAACTGGCTGATAGTGTTACCCTCAGGGCTCCTAATGGAACAGTAAGACAAGTAGATTTGGTTCAACTTGATGGTGAAACATGGTTGTATAATGGATGGGAGAAATTCAAAGACTATTATGGTATACAATTTGGTCACTTGCTCGTGTTCGAGTATGATGGAGAATCACATTTTGATGTTTTCATATTTGACATGACTGCATTGGAGATTGAATATCCTCTTGCTGCTGCTGGTGAAGATGATCAAGTGTCAGAAATGGAGGTGGTCCAGGTGGATGAATCGGAATCAGCTGACTCTGCTGGAATCTTGAATAAGGCCGTTCGGAGAAGTATAACATTCACAGTTTCATTTGTGCAGACATATAACGTAAATTTTATTCGCTTCTGTTTGAACTGTTGGATTGTTGTACGTTGTAGGTAAACGTAAGGGAGTCAAAGGACAAATCTCCAAGAAAAAAGCAACTATGACTATGGATATGGAAACAAATGCAGCTTATCAAAGGGCAACAGCGTTCAAGCCAAACAATCCGTTCTTCATTTTTCTCCTACAACCATCTTATATTACTTATGGATATAGTTCGGTAAGTTAATTATCATCAGAGTTGGTGATATGTACTCAATTCTATTGCATTGCTGTGAGATCATTCATTTTGCAGATTCCAGTGGCTTTTGCAAGGAAACATTTACCTGAACCGAAGAACCAGTTAAGGCTTCACGTTCAGAAAAAGGGAACATGGACTGTGAATTGCTTTGTGGTGCCAGGCAAAGCTAGGATGAGGAACGGGTGGTCGAAATTTGTTAGGGAGAATGCTCTCAAAGCAGGTGATGTATGTGTGTGTGAAGTGAACAAGCGTGATAAGCTGTTATGGAATGTCACCATCTTTCGCAGTTGAAAATCCTTTTGATCAATGTATTTTGCATTAAAAGTCTCTGATAGACAGACAACCAGATGTTAGTTTCGTGCGAATTTTACATTTTGAAACACGAACAAGTACTGAAAGTCTCTGTTTTGTGATACGTGACTCTGGCATTTGCCCTATCACTGCGTGCAATTAGTCGGCCGAGCAGTAGAGCCCTTTGTTGTTTATAAGTGCCTAGACAGATTGTTTCAAGCAAAACTACACAAGTCATTTTATAAAGTTTTGATCTTGGTTTACAATATACACTGAGCAAGTCAATATGTATTGAATAAAACAAATAAAGAATGTTATCATTCAGAATCCCAAAATGTCATCACTCAATTGAACTATATACAGTATTCGATGACGACGATTTTCTGATCCAGTTGACAGGCAGGAAACTAGATGGTGAGATTTTCCTGGATGGCAAGGAATGAACCAACTATGCTACCACCAACATCTGGAAACGTCTCACATCCAGGGAGGGGCTTTACTTTGCCTTGCCGATCAACCTCAACTGGGTACTTCAGAAGATGACCCCTCATTTCTGATACATCATTGGACGCGTACTGGTTCCAGTTAGTCTCTCCCATTGTTCTAACACGCCTCACACACTCCACAGACTCTGGACGAGTAAAGCAGTCCTCCACAACACCAATATGCTCTGCCCATAGAGACATTCTGTATCCGTATATCTGTAAACAAATCAACAAACCACATTAAGAACGGAATATTTTGCTTATTCTCCACAAAATGTGAAAAAGAAAATAGATTCACTTAGTGAAGTTTGCATAGAAAACCTTTATGGCAACAAAGAAATTAACTAGCATTTTGTTAGATCCAGAGTAATGGAGGCTAACTATAACTTTATAATCTGTTAGTTAATTTTTCCCAAGTCTTCTTCAAGCATATACAGTATGGATGTGTCTTATGTCAAATATAAGAACTGAATATTTTCTTTCTAACAATTACCTGTCCATGTGGACTCGAATGTCTTCTTGCCCATGTGTAAGTAGGCTGATAACAGCCCATGGCAATTTCCGTGTCTCTAGTACCCTCCATGGATCTCTGGTTAATATTCGCAGAACCCATTATCAAGTACTCATCATCCACTATCATGCCTTTGGAATGAACATAAATCATAAATCTCCTGCTTTTCCGACTGAGTCCCTGAAAAAGATATGGTCATTAAGAGTTAAGTAAATGTATTGCGTGTAAATAGGTCAAAGGCCACACACAGAAACTAATGCAGAATTGAATACCTGAGGAGTATTTGCTTGCGTAGGACTGTCAGATGATTCATGGGCATCGAAAGCTTCTCGGTTTCCAAGACAATAGAAGTTCAAGAAATCTTGTGGTGAATACGCATCTTCAAGGCCAACCTCCACTAGAGCTTTATGTATTGTTTCGTACATCATTTGCATTGTTTTATGCTGGAGAAAAGAAATAGAATAAACACCCAAATGAACTCATGTTTAAGCACACAATAACTAAACACCATTTTTTTTGTAATCTGTATATTGTTCATTTGTTTGCTACCTGCCAAAACAAGATCCTCTGTGTTGCAGCCCCCGTTGGGTTACCTTCTGGCCACATTGGGATGACGATGTAAGCAGCAAATCTTTCGTTCGCTCTGATCTTTTCGGCAATTTTCAGTGCGATCTCCATTGGTATTAAATTATTAGCACCTGCAGGGGATCAAGTCGCATTAATTAGCTCAAGCAATAATATATACACGAGTTTTGAGGTAAATTTGCCTCATACAGTTAGGCCAACTATAAGAAAATACCCCTGGTTCGTAGTGTTTAGTCTTAGTAAGTAATAACTGGAAAGAACAAACTTTAAGTATAAGCATTCAATAGATAATACCAATATGCATAATTCTTCTGACTTTTACTTTACCAATTTTACCTTCAGAATTGGGCGAGCAAAATGAGCAGCTCCAATAATGAAACCAACAATTAAGATTTATAAAATTTATGAATTATAATACAAACAGAGTAATGTCTTACCAACGTCCCTGTATTGATTCCAGTTGTAAGAGGATCCAATGAAGTACTGGTTCTCAATATAAATGAAATGTTGTGCAGAGCGAATGGCCTTCACATATGCTGCATGTATGCTCATATCGATAAGGACGTTCTTCCCACAAACCAAGTTCTGTTCAACACAACAATTTCGTTCCATAAGATTATACACATGTACCAAAGCATATGCCACAAAGCATATAGTTCTTAACTTACCCGCTTTGTACCATCTTTAGGATCTTTTGGGAAGCCTTTAACTGAATTTGAATCGATGGAACGAAATATCTATATTGGGACAAAGGCAGCATGATCATCAGCCACACTAGTGCAATATAGACAATAAAATCTTAACAGTCTAAAGAAATCAGCCGAGACAGTTACCTGTACATGCCAGCCTTCAGGATCTTCATCACTCACACAAGGTGCATCAGATAGACCCAATATTTCAGGCATTCTTTCAATTCGGAGCAAAGCATCATCGTATGACATCTTTAATTTTTTAATTCCCTGGGGCTTTGCAGCCTTCATCCAGCGCTCTTCAAAGTTTGTCAACACATCATATGCTGCTGGACCATCAATTCTAGAGTGCAAGTCATGCCATGGTTCTCTTGGACAGCCAGTAGTGCTACCCTGTTAAGGTAATGATTAAAATTAAAAAGTAGACAAAAGGACAGTTTCCGTAAATGTCTCACTATAACTAAGGGGCTGATTGGCGTGCGACTTAAATCCCCCAATTTAAATGCCTGAATAGTGAACGGAATTGTAGTGGGATTGTTAAAATTGTGTTTGGTATAGAATTGTAATTGGATAGTGTATTATAGGTTTGTTATATAGGTAGAGAAAAATGTTGCTACTGTAGAGGCATTTCGATCTTCGGCAATTAAATGCCATAACAAACACAAAATCCCCGAGTAGCATCCAAACGGGCATTTGGATGCTACTCCAAAATTATGTTAAAGTTCAATTATAACTAAGCTTGAAGTTTTATTATAACTAAGCAACATTGAACATTGTGAAAAGGAAGACACCATCAGAACACATAATTTCAATAGTTTAGAACACGCTTGAGTAGCAAAACTTGCAGTCTTCATAGGCAACGACTGAAGTGAGTACAAAAGGACTTACTGTGTAAGTCGGGTTGTGATAGTCATCCGAGTGCAGAGTCTGTAGCGATCTAAATATAGGATGCTGAGGATTATCATATCTTCCGTCACATAAGTCAAGTCCTCCTACAAAAGCCATTATTCTTCTTCTGTTATTGCCAGCATCAGCATCCACTATCACGGTTTTCTGGTGGTGGGTATAAATGACACCAACTTCCTATAAATTGAAGGTTAAGATATCAAAATGACATAATTCATCAAATGTTTTGAAACACTGTACGTAGATGACACTACAATGTTGCAAACATAGACGCCAAGCATGCTTAGAATGCAAAAATCTAACCACCAACTAAATGTTAAAGCCAGATAACAGAATATTTTTTACATTGTTCTGTATAATGGCATTGTATTAAAGTTAAACTCATAGAGAAAATATTCTTTTCAAGGGCTACCACAGCTAGTGCAGAATTGAGGACATGACAGCATTCTGATAACCAAATGTCATTGTATACACTCATTACTTGTAGTGAACAATTTGATCAAGTGATAGTCAGAGGACTTCAACTAGTGATCAAATTTTATGATATTGACTGTAAACCCTGTTCTGAGGTTGTTAATGCAGATTTATATTTACCATGGCCGTTATGAATCAGCACCACTTGACAGCACAACAAAATAGCCAGAACAAAGTTGGTAAACATGTAAACCATAATACAACTAACAAAAAAAGGAACTCAGATTAGATTTTGAATTCTTCCCAAAAAAAAAAAAACAGTAATACTACTAACAAGTAACAGAAGAAAAGGAACTCAGATGAAAACGAAGTCATTAAGCAACAACTAGATAAATGCAAAACCTGTGCATAATTCCCAATCACCACGTGTATAATCTGAAAATTGCTAGGAAACAGGCCTTATTCGCTTCCTCATCGAAAGCTGTACATCCGCACATGCAACCAAGCTTCTGTATTTTAAGAGTTACAGTAGATCTACGCAATGCATTACAACAAACTTTCTAAATGATATAAAAGTTATGTAAGTAATCTTTCATCAGTGAAATACACCCCTGCTGTACATTTAGTAATGAGGAGGATATGCATGACGTATCCTCTTACAAAACTACAGATTATGGGGGTTATTAAAATTGGCACCATTGCAAAACAGAACATGCAGACAGCATCACCAATACCAAGTTTTAATATTTCTAAGAATATGAAATAGTATCTTGAGAAAAGATAAACAAAAAAATATAAAGCAGCAAGTAATTGTGCATTGTGTTAAGAACAACAATACGAACAAACTGAACATGAAACAAGGGAAGAAAGAATAAATAAAAAATGAAAAGGGACCAATACAAAGTCATACCCTCTGCTTCATCCAGCTGTGACGCTTTCCAGCAACTCGAGGACATAGAAGTACTTGAACAGAAGAGTGTTTGAAATACCGACGGGTTTCTTCATCATGAGTTGCCATGACACCATCCTAAATGTGTCATGTTAGCATAAAGAAAATGTAAGGAGCCCAGGTTACTCCAGTACAAGTATCACAAATAACAGGGATTTAGAAATCAAAATATATGATGCATATCAAGAACTTACAGTTTTGTATCCTAATATGCTCCTGGATGTAGGGTCATCCCACACTAGAAGCAGGACCCTCACTCCTTCCTGAGACTTTGACTTCAAAAGTTCACCTAAAGTGTACTCAGAGAGCGAACTATCATCCCTAATAAGTCTGACTTTGTGCCACACTGACCACCCAGTAATATAGATTAACCGTCGAGCATGTCGTATTGCGTCAAATATATCGCACCAGCATTTACCATGCATGTATTGTGTCCCATTATCGAGCATCATGCTCGGGAGGAATCCATCAGGTACATGTGCATCTTGATATAAAGTAACTGTTCCACCTTTCCTAAGGGGAAAATATGTTCCTGGAACTCCGATATAATCAGGGCCTGCACCAACTCCCTGATGGTATACACTCAATTGTTCAATCGGAGTATACTGAATAGATAGGCTTAAGACAGCTCCAGCTTTGCAGGGTTTGCCACTAGGATTAAGAATCGGAAAAAAACCCTCCACTTTTCCTCCTCCGTATATATGCTCGCATGGAATTGAGACGGTTCCTATTTGCTGTGATCCAACTACGTCATTATCCTTCACCACAAAATGCAATTCGGAATCATAATGAGCCACCGGAATGACAAAATTTTGCATCCAAACAGGATTTTCATTGTTAGATAAAACAAAAGTCCTTCCAAGTGTGGCACCTGCTGTCATTATAGTGACATAGGGATCACTAGTGATCTTACGGTTTATCTGCCCTTCAATTTTGCTGCTCACATTTCCTGGTAATTTGTTGAACATATCTCCTATTGTTTTGTGAAACATATCCATGTTTGGTAAATTCTTTGCCTCGTTTACCCAAACATCCAAGTTTCCATGTAAGAGCAAATACTTCAATGAAGTTCTAGCAGGCGATATCGGAATGAGCTGCATATTCGTCTTACCGTGTGGATTTGGTGAAGCAGGTAATGAAGTTTCATGCCTTCCCACAGAAGACGTCTCCCAACTCGAAAAAGAGGTATTAGGATACCCATATATGGTCCCAGCACCGTCAATTTTATTAGTCATTGGCAAAGGCCCCGAGTGAAACTTCTGAGGAGGGATAGCCACTGATGTGGGGGCCGGAGGGGAAGCAGGAGCAGATGGCCTGTTGTCAGACAAACGCATATTCCCCAATTGATCATCAATTGGTGGATAAAGTGGAGGGTAACTGGCAGTACTAACATTTGTCCCATCATATCTTGATCCAGTATCACCACCAACAGATGAAAAACTATCTTGATAACGGTGGTGAGAATAGTAATCAGTTGTCGGTTGAGGAGGAACATCGGACTGACTATCCAGTTCATGCAATCTACCAGATTGCATATGGTGAAGGAGAGGAGCCGAAGCTTGCTGGTTAGTAGAAGGATAGATATCAGACTGATTATCCGGAGGATGCAATCTACCAGACTGCTGATGGTGCATGTGAGGGGCAGAAACCTCTGAATGGTTATCAGGCGATAATCTACCAGACGACTGATGGTGGAGGTGAGGGCTTGAATTATGCTGGAAACTACCAAAAGACTGAAGGCTAGGAGAACTATGATGGTGATTATGGTGATACGGAGATGGTTGCGGAGGACCAGGATATGAAGGATATTGGTAAGGAGTAGTATGTCCACTAGTATAGTCTACAGGGGGTGGATGACCAGTAGGCGATGGACTAGGATACGAATAATTCGGTGGACCGGCAGGGTAAGGGGCGGGATACGGAGAATACTGCTGTGGTGGCGGTGGATAACCGTACGGAGCTGAACTCGGAGGGGGATACTGAGTGGGAGGAGTTGGGCCATAAGGGTAGGGATAGGGGGCAGCATTGTAAGGGTATGGTGATGGAGGGTAATTGTTATTATGGTCCATTTGAATCACTCGCTAGCTCCTTTCCACAAGCATAAAGATCGCAACTTTGATCATTCAAAACCTCAAAACACTCCTAAATGAAAAACCAATCCTGAAGATCGCAACTTTGATCATTCGAAAGCTCAAAACACTCCTAAATGAGAAACCAATCAATGCTCCTAGATGAGAATCCAAGAAATGTACTTGCTAAACAGAATTAAGAACTAACAAACCAATGAATGATCCAGATACATAGCAATATTCTGCAAGATTGAGCTGAAACAGACAAGAAAAAATTGGGATTCAATATCTTCCAAGAAGAATTCAAGAACATTGAAGAAAATGAGGAAAGGACATACCTTTACAAATTTGGATCCTTGAAACAAATTTTGTAGCAGCAACAAGAAAGACAGAAGCAAGAATGATGATGCGTTGTTGTTTATAGAAATAGGGAGTAATCTTGAATTGGAAGAAAACGAAGATTTTTGAGAAATTTCCAAGAAAAATTGTCGGATTTTAGGATTCAGATTTCTTAAGCAAGAACGATGATGCGTTGCTGTTTCAGGTTTCACGATTTGGAATTTGGTGATGATGATGGATGAATTTCAGGTACTGATATGCAATAAGTACCGAATTTTTCAAAAGCGTGTGTGAAGCAGCGTAAGTAAATTATTCACCGGAGCTGAATATTTTGATATTCTAAGAGTTAAAGCTCGAGTTCGAATTCAACTGAGTTGTATCGAGTTCGGTTCATTAACAAAATCTATAAAATAACAATGAATTTGGGCTTGAATAATTGTAGCAGGTAAAGTTGCTCAAATGATAAATTATTAATCATGTATCAAGCTCGAGCTAAAAAATACGAGTATTGACGAGCCTTATCGATCTTTATCTATAAAAATATTAAATATGTATCAAAGCTTATAATTTATTAAAATAAGTACTCTTAACAAGCTTTATAGAGCCGAGTCTCGACTCGATAATAGAATAAGTATGAACTAGAACTTGAGTTCGGCTTGAAATAGCTTACTGAAACGAGTCGAGACTTCGGTAAAACTCATCTCGCATAACGACACTACTCCAACTTGAGTTTTTATTTCCACTTTGATATTTTATCAATCGTGTTTTATTTCAACTACTAATAATTTTAAAATTAAATAAAAAATTATTTTATTGTATAATTTAGATGAATATTTTATACTTCTAGATTAAATCAATTCATAATTGAATTAGATGAACCGGGAAATTTTAAGAGTTCATCACGTGGAGGATCCTTCACATATTTTATCACAACTAAAAACGTCTACGTTCTAATATTATATTTACGCGTGACTATATTATTATATTAATATATTACTCGCTAAATAATAATATATATTAATACATACTGAGTTCTTAGTTGATAGGTTTGTGGAAAAAGTCAATTGATTCATTTGATTGCTATGCTATGCAAGGTAAAGTGTGATCGGGATGAAAAGAAGAAAATATGGATGAGCAACTTATAGTCGTATCAACTCTTGCGTTTACTTGATGGCATAGTTCCCGTCAATTACATGTTATTTCCTCCACGGCTCCACCGCATTTAATATTCTTAGTTTCTTTTTCCTTTTTCAACTGATTTTACGTAATATAGACGTTCAATAAAATTATATAATTAAATTTTACAATTTAATATTAATTTATAATTTAATTAAAATTATAAATCATTAATAAAAAACGGAGGAATGACTTTATTTTTCCATGTAAGATCAAATTCACTAAATATTTTAGTTTGGAAATGTATTATGCACTCTATATATAAATACAGAAAAATACTAGATGTAATTGATGTGGTTTTAAACAGATTGTGTTGCACATGAACTGTAAATGAGTTGAACTTTTTTGAGTTGTGCGTGCTCTGCTCATAAAAAACTCGTATATCTTGAGTTTGATTTTAAATTATAGCTTGATTTAATATTCGAGTCGAGCTTGAATGTTGAGAAGCTCGGCCTAAAAGCTTGAACTGTTGCTCGGAAAAAGATAAAAAATATAAGTATAATATCTTTTTTATTATTTTTTAATTTAGAAAGATTTTGAGCTATCAAGTCTAAATTTAAATTTTATTTAGTTTTCAAGTTTGTGAGTCGAGTTAAATTCGAACCTCGAGAATTAAAAATTAAAATGAAGCTCGCTAACGAGAATAATGACACTTTCTTTGCAATTTTTCCTGAAGGAGCCTAGCTTTTGTACTGAATTGGACCCGGGCCTAATGATTCCACATTTAGAAATGGAGTATTTCCCTTTTGCGGTTTGGGTTTCTCGCAATTTCCATATTTTAAAGATTTTAGATCTTCTTATGTGCACGCTTGTCAATTTTGTGACAGAAATTGGAAAAGATAGGATAAGAGTTACATTGAACTGATCTGAATTCAATATTTCCTTAAATTGATTGCATTCACATTTATAGAGAATTTGAATGAAGATTTGTTTTGATTGTGTTAAAGATTACTGCAGTGTATTTTTAATGATCAAAACCTAAGTAGTCTGAACTGAACTCTGTTCTGTTCTAATTCAAAGCCAGAAGTAGAAATTGAGTCGAATCGAAACAGCTAAGCCTCCTTCATCAGTGATTCTTAATAGGTATGATCTTGAACTGTGTATGTGAATGTTATGATTCTTTCAACTCTGATCTGAATGACCAGCAAATCTCTGCTTTGCTAGCTTTATGGTATATAATGTAAACATATGAAGCTATTTTCGGTACGGAGTAAGTACTCACATGTGTCAGTCTACTGGAGTACTACATGTCTACATACTTGGTACTTTTATTAGTTTTGTATGGTTTAATGCTTTTAATGTATACTAATGTTATGTCAATAGCTTTTGAGTATTGCATAAACAATTTATGTTGAATATTTAGACTATTTTTATCACTATTGAGAGTCAAGCCAGAAACACTGCCCAAATTGAATCAAGAGTTGTTTTGATTGTGTTAAAAAATACTGCATTGTATTTTTAAGTGACAACCAATCGCGAATTTACCTTCCTTCTTAATTGGTATGAACTTTTTTATGTTCAGGTTTAACAGATACAAAAGACAGCTATGGTATTCACAAACAAGAAGAAAAAACAGCCAACCATGGTTAAGTTGATGAAACGGTTCCAGCATTTGCTGAGGGATCATGATAAGGCCAAGAAAATAGAGAAAAATGGTGGAGAACGTCCCGAGCAAGTGAGTATTGGCAAGGCCTTTAGTGTTGATGATTTGAGACTCATGACTTGGGAGTTTAGTGCAGATAATTTGCTTGGGAGCTTCCCGTTTGCGAATGTATACAAAGGAATATTCCCTATACAAGATGACGATGCTGCTGCTGCTGAGATGATGCATGTTACAATCAAAGTATTGTTACCGGCTCATGGTGATGTTGATCCTGCTCTATCATGTGCCTGGAGGTTAAAGGTATATGCATATACCAGTTTTTACATTACTTATATTAACAGTTTTGCTATCTTTTGAAATGCTAGTAAATAGTATAGTTAATGTACATCCTTGTTAATAAAGCCGTGCATGGTTTTTATGAAATAGTAACATTCTTTTTGTGTACTAAAACAATCTAAAATGTAGTGAGCAGAGCACAAATGCGTAGTTAAATTTGACAGCCAACCTTCCTCTAGACAGTTTTTTTTTTTTGGGTTTATAAGTGCTTCAGGGAGATGAGAGAAAAGGGTTAGTCCATTTGACTGTTTGCCTAGCACAAGTCGAGTTATGGCTTTCCATAATAGTAGGATGACTAAGTCGGTTATCTCGAATTAGATAATTGAAGTGTATTAAATACTTACCTCATTTATATGTACCCTGCTGAGGCTTATTTAGTTAGTTTTCTGAGGAGATCAACTTCCGGAGGATGTTGTCTGTTTATGGATATAGTGATCATGTGGCAGGAGCAGGCCATGGTTTGGTATTGTTTGATAATTTATCCTTAATTCCTTTTGCAGAATGAGTTACATTCTCGGGCTGGTCCTGATCAGGTGAACCACCTGTATCTGCCAAACATACTTGGTTCTTGCTGGGGCAGTGGTGGTATATTTGCCATGGTTTATAAGCTAAATTCTCACTGTATACTGGAGAAGATTGCATACAAAGGTAATTAAAGTTGCCATATTTCGTCCCTTGCTACTAGTTCATATAAATGAATCAAATTAATACTACATTATGCTACATGCTATATATGCTATCAAGAAGTAATCTAGGTTATTCGTGTTATCAATACATACTTGTATTTTGCAGACGGTTTGAGCTGGGAAGACCGAATTCATATAGCTTTCAAACTTGCACTCCTGCTAGAGTACTTACATGAACGCAGCCCATGCGTCTCTGTTGGCAATATAGCAAGCTGTCATATTATTCTTGATGAGGTGGGTGGATACACATTTCCATGGGCTAGCGATAATGTCAGAGCAAAAATTCCTACGACAGAATTTGTGTATATTTGTTGATTGCTCTGGCATTAATAATATTTGATTTTACATTGTCGCTTACCATTTTCATTATTTAGTTGCAATGAATCATGGAATATGAAACTTAGTCTTCTCCCTTGTTGTGATTCTTAGGCTCGAAATCCTATCTTGTATGAGTTTGAGATGAGAGGGGTGAATTACTCGGCCCCTGGTCATGTCTCTTCAGGTCGGTTTCGTATACTGATGATATGGAACGTGCCAAAGTATTGGTAATAATAAGTGAAGCCCTCTAACATCAGTGCTTTGGGTTCTTTTACAGGTGTTGAGAATAATACATGTGATGATATTAACTCCTTTGGTCATATTCTTATATCCCTTCTATGTTGTGATGAAGAGGAACGAGCACTAAATATGTATAGGGTTTCCGGGGCTATAGCTGATTGGGAGACGTGTCGTTTGTATAGAAGTGAAGTCGGGGGTCGCATGTCTGGTCGTATTGGATATAAAATGACTGCCACATCTTTCAATAGCCATCCGAACTACCGCTCATATGATGCACGCAGACTTTCCAAGTTAGCCTTTAGGTGTGTCTCAGAAAAGCGTCCTTGTATAGGTGACATAGTTGGGGAGTTCAGGAACTTGTTTTTCATTGGTGTGCATGCCTTTGCTAGTCTTCCTGTTAATGGTAAAACAGTACAAGAGCTGAAGTTTTCAGATATAGAGAATATAACCCGTGGCTTCAGTGTATTAATTGGCCATACCCAATTTGGAGTTTTATACCG
The DNA here is from genome assembly GCA_036897095.1 of Plantago elongata. Lineage (NCBI taxonomy): Eukaryota > Viridiplantae > Streptophyta > Magnoliopsida > Lamiales > Plantaginaceae > Plantago > Plantago elongata. The sequence continues at coordinate 15,185 of JAYMSP010002377.1, forward strand.
GGGATGGTTTGGGACGAAAGAGGTCACAGTTAAGGTTTTCAGGGATACATGCACGAGGACGATTTTTATGGCTCACATCCCGGCTGAGATAGATGTTAAAGATACGATTCGCCGATTGAAGGTACTTAAATGATTTTTATTCAAGGCAAAAACTCGTATCAGACTGTTAAGGTTTCATTATATAATATGGAACCTTAGGATTCGTCTGACCATTGGGATATCTTACACAAATTCTTCTCTATAATCGACTGTATTATACTCACTGTATAACCAAAATTTTGTTTTGTAGGATGAGATTTCAATTCTGAGAGATGTAAGATCATCCATCCTGCCTAGCCTGCCAAGCTTAATATCATTCTGCTGTGAAGAACACAATGTGGCAGTTGTGTATGACTTTCGGACCGTGTGTACACTTCATACTCTTGTATCAAACGGTAAGTTCAGATTTTAGATGCCTTTCTTTGTATACTTCTGTGGGATACTCCTCTTTTGACATCTGTATAAGTATACACTTGATATGTTGATGTAATTCATAGCTGTGTGCACGTATGTTTTACAGCTAGGTTCGATTGGATTCGTAGAATTGAAGTGATGAATCAAGTCGCTCGGCTTCTTCAATACATGCATAATTATGATCCTTGTTTTATTCTTGGAAACATATCATCTCATCATTTTCTGTTGGATGAGGTTTGCACAATTTGACTTGCCTAAATATGAATATTATGTTGCTTTAATAGTTTCCTCATATTTTTATATATGATGTTGTAGGATATGCAAATGGTTCTAGTTGATTTTGGGTTGCTTACTGGTGGATTTTTGGGTATGAAGAAAGTAAAAAAGTATACAAAGTTTCTAGGGGCCGTGGGATATGCAGACCCGTCTGTACTGATGATAGGTTAGTCGAATCTCAAATGTTTAGTCATATCAGATCATTATTATTTACTGATTCGCTATCGACGTGGCAGGCAAATGGTATCCACCAATAGATATTCATGGTTTTGGTGTTCTGTTAATCGAGTTGGTTGCTGGAAGACGCATGACAGAAAATGGTTTTGATACTCCAATCCTCACCTCGCTGATACAATCTAGACGGAATGATGAGGAGGATCATTCACTTGATACACATTCAGTTATTAGCGAGTTCTTGAAGAATGACCAATTCTACTACGAAGATGATGCACATGTGATTGTTAAGATCGCACTGAGCATCCTTAGACACTCACGCAAGGCCTACGGGGATATTAATAAAACTGTTCATCAGCTAGAAGGCCTCATGTTATCTAGACCATTAGAACATATGTATGTTATCTCATAACATATTATTCTCTCATATATGTCTACACAGATTTTGACCCACATCTCGTCTTAAATGGCTCAGGTACCAAGTAATGCAGAAAAAATCGATGTACGCAGCTTCAAACTCTCATACAGGATCATCCTCACAGTAGGTCGGTATATCTACTGTTTGTTCATCATTTACAAATCCAGGCCCTCGGCCTATATATTGGCCCACTATTCGGCTTTTGTTCTGATTTGTGTTAATTGGATTCCTGATTTGCGATTTCGCTGGAAGTATAATTGGAGTGTGTGTTTATCTGATCAGTGTAGTGAAGTATACACAGAGAATCTGTTCAAATGCAGTGTTTATTGATCAAATTTGCTATTCCATTATATAATTTGTAGTTGTGCAAATCAAGAAAACTACTCATGTCTTCTCAACTTACTTGAATCTAAATGATCAATTCATCACTACAGCCAAGTGACTGCAACTGGACTTCTAACATAATACTTGTAAGAAGTCCACTCTATGGATCCAAATGTGTAATTACCTGATACAGTCCTTTCACCTATAGCCGTGAAACTCACTTTGTAACTCAACTTTTCTCCCACACTACCAAACTTTAATACCTGAGGCTCAACAAAGATTGACACTCCTTCAGGTTCAGACACTTTCACAACATAAGTACTAGCACCGTTTCCAACATTAGTAACTGTTCTCTTGAATGTTGTACTAGCATTATGACCCTTGCTGCTCAACTGGACAGCAAAGGAAGGGTAGTTCAAGTCCCCTGGCTGAGAATCTGAGCCTCTAGGACAGGTGAAGTTTCCGCCTGAAAAGAGAGCTACTTGTGTTGAGTTGTAGTTCAGGCTGCATAAGTAGGTAAGGTAGTCTTGTGTCGATATGTCATAGATTAGACCAGGGTCCGAGGCCTTGTTAGGGTCTACATGTCCAGAGCCATAGGTGAAGGGGGTTGCGAAGTTTGAGCTTGAAGATAAGGCGATGTCTGATATTGGAGAGTTCTTCGAGTTGTGTGTGTACGCGGTTGTCATCATGGCTGACTTGATTGCTGCTGCTGACCAGTTCCTGTGTTGAGATTTGAGCAATGCAGCTATGCCACTAACATGAGGACATGACATGGATGTTCCTGAAACGATGTTGTAAAGAACGCTTCTTTTGTCGGATTTGAGCATCGTAGGGCTGATGTTTGGGGGCCATGCTGCCAGGATATTCACTCCTGGGGCAGTTATATCCGGTTTGATTATATCAGGACTGAAAACACTAGGCCCACGTGATGAAAATGCAGCCATAACCGGAGCAGGGCTGTCGTATGATGTTCCTTGGAATGTGATCGTGGCAGTTGCCTCCTTTGTGGAGTTTAAGTAACTTTTGATTGTATCTGATGAAGTGGCACCTAGAGACGTCGCTGGAATCACGTGTGGATCAGCGAAAAGCTCGTCGCCTTGGTTTTCAGTGTTTGCTAGTATCATGCCAGCTCCACCAGCTAGTTTCACTTCTAGTCCTTTAGCAGCTCTGCCGTTGATTCCTCTGTCACATATCACAATCTTCCCTTTCACCAAACTTGGAGTTAAAGTGCCACTGGTGCAGAATTTGGCTCCTAAACCAAGATAGCTCGAAATCACAATGTTAGCTTTGATCAAGAAATTCATCAAGTTGAATAAGAAGATATGTATAATTTATGTTCAATAGACTGTTATCAGGCTTATTGATTAAATGCAGCTTCTATGAATGTTAGTTCTTGATCCGGTACCTGCATTTTCGGGATATACTAATGGAAGTAGTTTAGTAGGCTTCCCGAAATAAAGAGATGCTCCGATGAAAGTCCGTCCATCACCAAGCTGTATTTTTGTAGGAAAAGCACGGTCCATGTAGCTTGCTGCAACGGTCATCACCCATGGCGCAATATTACTCACACTTGAAACTGTAGGACCTGAGTTTCCAGCTGAGAACGACACCAAAACGCCTTTTTGGAATGCGCCAAATGCAGCAATGGCCAAGTTATCGCTATAGTATGGTCTCGAAAAACCTCCTAGGGAAAGTGATAGGACATCGACTCCATCGGTAATTGCCTGTTCGATTGCAGCTAATATATCAGAACTTGCACACCCAAATTGGTAGCAAGCTTTGTAAGCTGCAATTCTGGCAGTGTATTGCATCCCTGAAGCAGATCCTTTGGCCAGGCCGAGAAAGCTTGCGCCTTTTATGAAATTACCCGCAGCTGTTGAGGCAGTGTGCGTCCCGTGTCCTTCTGAGTCACGAGGCGACCTATAATCTGTTGTCTCGTTTATTCTTCCTGCGATGGACTCATATGCTTTAAAGAAGGCTCCAGCGCCTATCAGCTTCCGGTTGCATTTTGAAGCTGTGAATTTCGTTCCAACCTGGCATTTTCCTTTCCAGTGAGAAGGCACAGGTGATATCCCTGATAAAGAAATTTTAGAAAGAGCAAGTCTGATATATATGAAATGTCTGTTTTTCTTAAAGATAACGAAATACATGTTGAATATTATACCTGAGCCGCGGAAACTGGGATGTTCAGGCCATATTCCCGTGTCAACAACTCCTATGATCACGTCTGAAGCTAGATTTTGAGCGCTCCAAAGTCCTTTCCCTTCTTCAAGGCCGAGAAAGTGAGGCGAGTGAGTTGTGTGGAGGTTCAGTAGTTCATCAGGCGTGGCAGAGAGAAAGCCATCAACTTTTCTCAATGAATCTAGGTGTTGTGTAGTCAGTTTTGCCGAAAAGCCTGAAATGGCATTCTCGTAAACATAATGTAGTTCCGGGAGTGGCATTGGCTCGTCTTGCTCTTCGTCTACTTCAGCTGAGGATGAAACAACGATAGAGTCGATGATGGTTTCGTACAACCGTGCTGAAGTGCCAAGAGAAGCATCCAATGCTTTGATCTTGCTCCTGTCCATGTGGACAACATAAGTTTGCGTGTCTATGGCACCATATGAACACAAGACATTGAAGAAGAAGAAGAAAAATATAGACAAGACCTTGATGATCATTGTTTCTGTTGGAAGTACAAAAGAACACAATCACATTAACTGGTAATTTATGCTATAAGTAGTTGAATTCAATTGGGAAAGACAAGAAAGAATGAGATTTTATGAATACTCTCGTTGAAGTTGAGTTTTATAGGGAAGTCAAGACTTAGAGTATCTTTTGCATTTTTCATCTCTACTGCACGCTTTTGATCATATATATGATGAATGTTGAAGAAGAATGTGTCCTAAACTAGTGATAATGATTGAGTTGTTGATTGTTGATTAAAAATACATTGCGACGCTTACCTTGTTACATATTATTTACTGATGGTGTATATTTTATATTTTTGAAACTGTTATACTTATAAGTATTTTTTTATAATAAAACGTACCGATAAAGTGACTACATACCGATAAAGTGACTATATAATGTGATTTTATCTTGTGGTTTAGCCTAAAGATTGATGCATCACAAAACATGGCCAACATTTTTAGGGACCAAAAGGAAGAAATGGAAGAGATAGTGCAAAAGGATGAAGGCCCGTTAGGTATTATTCGGACTAGTGGCATATGTGAGTGTTGAGGATACAGATGGACCAATAATGATAACTCTTACTACAGTCTTGCCTCCACTCAAAGGCAATAGGGTTGATAACTTTATCATTCGAACCTTCTAAAACAACTTAGATCGAGTCGGTTGTCGGGTTCAAATTTTAAAACATAATAAAATAACATATCAATACTACTAATTTTACTCTGTACTCTATAATTTTATACATTTAACCACCATAATTCACTGTTGTGAAACCCATGACAAAGAGGATATTCACCTCTATTTAAAATGTTACTATAATTTTTATTGCATTATCTCTTACTTTGCCTCTTTTTGTGGTGGAGGATGGACCATGCTGCAATGCTTCAAAATCATGACAAGTTAGACATAGATGTACCAATGTTCTCAAGTGTAGACCTGATGTCAACAATTAGTAATGGCTAATGAGTTCATTTTAACAACTTTTAGCAACGTTTCCACACAATAAATACAGCCGGGTCCAACTTTTTGTTAGTTATTTTAAAATGAAGTAAATAAAATATAAGAAATAATAAATAAAGATATTAAAGAAGAAAATAACTAAAGTATAAAACAGTGTGTTAAAATATTAAGGACGGTGAAAAATATAGACACAAATTCTTTTAAATAGCCTGAAGTTGAATTTTTAACGGATCAAAATGAAAAATAAAAAATCAAGAGTAGATTAGGGGCAGTATTCAACAAAATTATTTCAACAAATTTTTTGAAAATAACTACTTTTGCTATATATTTAATATCTAATATAGTATATATATGATATAATTCACAAACTATTTATAATAAACAAACATTACACACACACACACATTGAGTTTAATCATTATTTCATTTAATTTACAAAATTTCATGCATTTATCATTTTTAATCATACTATATTCTTCATATATTACTAAAAAAGTAGAGTTATAATACAATCAATAAATAATAGCCAATTTTAATTTTACATTCAAATTACACAACTTACCACTTAATTCTCGCCACCTATTTGGACTCTACGTTCACCCGTAGAATCAACTTGTATAATTGAAAATATAAACATCTATTATATATTAATTTAAAATATAATTTTTTTTTCCGAAGTTTTGTAATTAAATATATATAGAGCTTAATAAAACACTATATATGCACCAAAAAAGTAAAAATAAATAATAAAATATATACTTTCTGAAAATACAGCTAATTATACAAAATTCTATTCTAATTGAGGTTTTTATAAAAAAACTGCACAAAACATCAATTGAAATTTGGACAAAAGGCTATCAGGGTTAGGGTGTGCAAAATATCCACCGTCCGACCCACCCGTGCAAGCTGCCCGCCTTTCACCCCTCACCTGTTAACTATTTTTCAACAAAATATATGGTGGGTTAAAAAAAATTCACCCGTCAGTAGATGGGTGGTGGGCTGAATGAGTGTAACCCGTGACCCACCCACCATTTTTATATATGTAGGTATATATTTGTGAATTTAAGATAAGTAGACTCACTCGCTAGAGAAGTTGAATCTCCGCTTATGTCGTTGAGTATAGATAGGGGTGATCGTTTGGATTAATCCAATCCGAAGTTCGGATTAATTCGAAGTTTCGGAGCACCTTGGGGTCAATCCGTAATCCGATCCGAATGGTTCGGATTAGATTCGAATTAATCCAACTCGGGACGGATTTTTTCAGATTAATCCGAAAATAATCTGAAATATAAGAAAATAATAAAATCAAATTATCCTTTCTTCCTCAACTTCCCTAAAACCTCCAAAACCTCAAAAAAAAAAAATTAGAAATGACGAAAATGAATAAGGATGAATAGATAAGAGTTTGTTTTGGATTTTCTTACTAAGTTTGGATAGAAGTTGTTATTTCAAACAACGTTCGTTGTTTTTCACTATGAAAGAAGGGTATTTTCTTTTATTAATATTTTGGATTATCCAAAAATCCGACGGATCGGATCGGATTAATCCGAAAATCTTTGGATTTCAAATATGCTAATTCGTAATCCAATCCGGACACACATGATCGGAACGAATCGGATTGTCGGATTTTTGGGTTTTGAATTTTATGATCACCCCTATATATAATTTAAGTGAGCTATATCTCTTCTCTTTAAACAATATCATATGATGCATCTTCATTCATGTTCGCACTCATCATTCATTCTTCTCATATTATGTCATGTATTCAAGTAAAATAGCGTTAGTTGTCAACTTCTCGGTCAACGTTTCATCCATTATTGCGTAATTTTTTAAAATTAAGTAAAAAAAGGTAACCACTTCAAAATAATTATTACCCTGTTCGTTCATAACATGCTTTTTATTGTTGATTTTTTTTTCTTGCGCATCTACCTCTACACAAGTTGCAAGTTTTACTAGATCCTTTTTAATTTATATCCATGCATGAGTTCATCTGATACCCGCCCTCTATATTTATCACTCGAATCGTTGCGGGTTAAAAATATATTCTATCCACTGCGGATTATAAACTTATAATTATAATCACCCGTTATAGGTGGATTAGGTTGTGTTATCTTCAACTGAAGATTTTAGTTCGGTTCAGTTCAATGCAGTTCAGTTCAGCGTCTTAGTTATAATTTATAACTTACTTTAGTTAAATTCGTTCAGTCCATTTCAATAAATTTTAGTTGAAAAGAATACAAATTTAATTTAAATTTTTGTTAAAACCTGCATACATCTGCCCGCGCACCTCTAACTCTAAATTCAGGTAAAGTTAGACCTGATATCGGGTTCAAACGCCAGTGAGGTAAATTGGAGCAAAACCAAACAAAACCAAACGAAGAAGAAGCATGATGATGATAAGCAACGCTGTAGGCCTGTAGCTGCCATTTCTGATTTTAAGATCTTCTCCTCCATTTTTTATTCTCTTAGATTTCACTCACACAGCACTCAGAATCAGGAACAACAAGGTACATTACCCAGAACCTATATTGATTTCAGCCTTGTCAAGTCGATTGGTGAAACGGAGTCTCCCTTATAGAGAGTACACTTTGACCATTGCCATCAATTGCTACTCCCTTCTTAAACGTTCTGATCTTGCCTTTTCTGTTTTCGCTCTCTTCATCAATTCCGGTTCCGTACCGACAGTCTTCACCTTCAACACTATCCTTAGGGGCCTCTTCTTGGATAACAAGCTGCCAGATGTTCAAAAGTTGTTTAACAAGCTGTTAGAAAGAAAATCTATGTGAAATTGATCAAGTTACGATCAGCATTGTCATCGATGGGCTCTGCAAAGCACGGAAAACTCTTGCTGCACGTCATTTTCTTGGACAGTTCGAGAAAGTAAGGTGCAAACCAGATGTACGAGCTTATAGTAGTGTTATTGACAGTTTATGTAAAGATAGACTGGTTGACGATGCTCTGCAACTCTTCTCCAACCTAGCTGCCAAGGGTATTTCACCCGACGTGGTCACTTGCAGTTCAATTATTCAAGGCCTATGTGATTCTGAAAGATGGAAGGAAGCAACAAACTTCCTAAACGAGATGCTCACTCGCGGAGTCCTTCCCAATGCGTTTACTTATAACATATTAATGTATGACTTGTGTAAGGAGGGGAAGGTGAAAGTGGCCAGGTTTTTGTTGGCAGTCATGATACGAAGAAGTATCACACCCAGCATTGTTACTTATAGTGCACTCATTGATGGACATTGTTTGCGAGAAGAGATGGAGAGAGCAAGAAAGACATTCAATGGATTCCAGTCTTAAGCCTGATAACTTCACGACTTCACCTACAGCAGTTTGATAAATGGATACTGCAAAAGGGGTAACATCAATGAAGCTTGGGATCTTTTTGTCAAAATTCCTCGTGTCGGGTTACAACACAACACAATTAGCTACAGTACCATGCTAGATGGATTGTTTCGTGTTGGAATATGTGATGATGCATGGAAGATCTTCAGTGAGATGCAAGAGAATAACGTAACTCCCGACTTGATAACTTACAATACCTTAATAGATGGAATGTGCAAGAATAAGAAGACTGAAGAGGCATTTTCCATTTTATGTATGATAGAAGATACTGGTGTTTATCCCAATCTCACTACATACAATATTCTCATTCATGGATCTTTTTGAAGATGGAAAACATGACTCTGCGATGAATCTCTTCTCCTCACTTTCTTCCAAAGGACTGCGGCCCGATGTGAAAGACGTTTTATATCATTATCGGTGCAAATTGTAAAAGTGGAGATATGGATGAGGCTAAAGGTTTTCTGATGGAAATGGGAAACTCCGGTTGTCATCCCGACAATATTACATACAACATCCTTATCAAAGCTTATCTTCAAAGAGATGAGCTGTTCGAGGCACAGGCACTTATGGAGGAAATGATCAGGAAAGGTTTCTTGCTTGATCCAACTGGTTTTGCCATGGTTCTGGATTATCATAAAGTAATATGGTAGAGTTGGAATTCCTATGGATATGCTTAAGAAGCTTAAGCCAGAATTTAACTAAGACAGCCTTTTGATCAAGTGTAAAGTTTTTTTTTTTGAAGGCTTTCTAACATATCAATGCTAAATTATCTGCTGCAATTCGAATAGGTATAATTCGTTGTGCTATAGAAGTCTGGCGTAATGGCTTTTTATTTTGTTTTGATTTGAAGGACTAAGTAAGAGTTGCTCGTTT
>JAYMSP010002378.1:0-24678 GCA_036897095.1 Plantago elongata
TCCCCCAGCCGGCCCATCATATAGATCAGGAAAGTACATAGAAGATCAAAAAGAGTTTTCCCGTCTAGAGAGCATCCGCTAACCCTATCCCTTCATCAATATAAAGATTAAGAAAGTAGAGATCAAAGAGAGTTTCCCCCACCTAAAGGCTATTAAATCTCCCCGCATATATGTTATGGATTAAGAAGTAGAGAGAAGATCGAAGAGAGTTTTTCCCGCTGGAAAAAAATATTATTTTTACTAACTTAATCATTCTGGTTGATTCTTGTAACAAAGGTATGACATGTGTTCAAGTATGCCATATTTTTCTTTGTTTTTTTCTATGGTAACTAAATCGATTTCGGCCAGTCCTAATGATTTCTAAAAGGACTTGAGGACTGAATCTCTCCATTTAATTTTCTCTCCTCATTTATTGATAAGTATAAATATGTTTACTAACATAAACTATTATTATTACTTTCGTCCTAATATTTATACATCTACACCACAGTTACAGTTATATATTATCGTATTTAATGTCTAATTTTTACAACAAATTTTATAATGATGTTTCTACATAGGATAAAGTCTAATTGGTCCAAAGTGTTTTTGTCGGCAGGTAAATTCATAAATCATAATTGTTTAGCTATCGATTATAATAACATGATCATGTGTGGCCCATTGAGAAAATAATCCATTATTCTCCAACGGGCTTCGTGTATCACCTACTTTATTTTTCATACTTCAACATAACTAAATTGCATAGAGGATTTGATTAACAATTACCATATTTTAATTGACCATGAGTTCTAATTTGCAATCAATCAAATCAATTTCATTATGACAATATTTTATGGCATGGATGAATATATCGGGTATATTTTTCGAAGTCATTCAATTATTTATAATTGGTATGTTTTCCTAAAATAACCGCTTTTAGTCACCTCGGACATTTAATAGATTTTGTAATTAATATAGTATATGACATATATTACCTAACTTGACTAATTGCTCTAATTAGAGTTTCCATACAAATTCTTAATAGATTTTGAAACCTATATATATTACCCAACTCGACTCGCTCTAATCAAAATTAATTCGTTCAAACTGTGAGTTCGAAATTAATTCGCAGATGTAGTTAAATTTGTGGATTGTAGTTGGACTTGACTTGAGGTGTGTTCCTGAACTCGCGATTTGATCAATTTAAACATGTTTGGTTTAAAATAAAATTTATTAAATGAACCTTAGTAAAAAATACAATATCAAACTCATTCACAATAAAACATTGCAATGATTTGAAATTGACTTGTATGAATCTTAAAAAATAGAGACTTTAGATTCATTGGTCCAAATTCATTTGACAAGTCTGTAAGAATTGGTATACTACTTCTAATTTTTTCAATGAATGATATGATATATTTATAGTGAATGAACCACATACTCAACTAATCAACATAATATTTTAAATTAGGATTGAATATGTATCCATTTAAGTAAGTAGTTAATCAGTTGAATGATTAAATCTTTTTCATATTCATCTTAATGAACAAATCTGTTCAATTTTAAGTTAAATTATCAAAAATTTCAATATAGAGTTATATTCTAACTATAGTATACTACTCATTTTGAAATCTTTTCGATTATTATCTTTTCTAAGATGAGTATCTTCTCGATTTGTATACTCTTAAACATCCTAAACAATCATAAACTTCAAATAAAAGTATCTTACACATTCATAAACTTGGAATAATAAAAGCAAAGATGAAATTTTAATAGCTCTTATAATATGGACGATAATAGATCTTTTGATGAATTAATGTTCAAGTCATGATTGTATACTTGGACTTTGATTTTGTTCGAGTCGAATTATTGAGTTTGATAAAAATGATTGACATAAAATCTCATGCCTCGAACATATTCTATCGTCAATAGAAAAACAATAATAAAAACTTGTATAATCACTAATATAGTATTTACTATTAATAGAACTTCTTTTAGTAATTAAGACATGAAAAATAGTGAAAAAAAGACTCATATTTTTACTAAAATTAATAAATATGGTTGAATTTAAATACATTTTATTGAATTTAAATTTGCCACCTAAAATTTATCCTATGTGCTATATCTATTTTTTCAATTAGCCTACCACTTTTCATATGGATGGATGTGGTTGGTTGAATTCGTTGAGGTTTAATTTGTATATAAACTTTAACAAGAGTGATTAAAACATAAAGCGGGGATAGCTCAGTTGGGAGAGCGTCAGACTGAAGATCTGAAGGTCGCGTGTTCGATCCACGCTCACCGCAATTTTTTTTCGTTTTTTCTTTTGCCACAATTTAGTTTTATTTACTCCTCTTGCTCTTAGATTCAATCGTTTTTCTTACTAATCTCTTTTCAGTTTTCAATTGTTTCCCACTTCATTAGAGCTTTTACTTTTCAACAAGAACACAACAAAGTTGTTAACTTTCTCTGAAGAGATTCTAAACGAATCAAACCACGTTAGAAAGACCAGAACTTTACAACAAATGCTGTGTCTTAGGTACAGAAAGATGATAATATGTGGAGTGTATATTCTATCAATCTGTCAATAATTGACATAGAACTGTAAAGGCTGCATAAAAAAGTTCCAAACTTTAACCAAAGCAGGCAATAAACAAGAAAAAGATGAATCTTGTTCATCATCAATGCCAGGTCTACAACAATGTGAAGATAGAAAAACAAAGGTGGTGGTGGTGGTGATGATGAATCAATCACAGCTAAACAATGTCTTGTTGAGATGTCTGTCACAAGATACACCAGCATACAAACCTATATGGGCTACAAAGACATCTAATATTTGGTCCTACCATGTCTTCAAATCAACAACCTTTTTTTCTAGCAATATCATCACAAAACTTTATACACTACTACAATTCCCACAGCAGATTCATCTTATCCACTTCCAGCTTCTCAAACTCTGCCTCAGCCACATAATAATAATAATAATATCAACTTCCAATGCAGAGTCCACCAAACATCTCATAGCCACGAACGATTTCCAAGAAACGAAGAGGCGGAAAAAAATATAAACAAAGTTCATCAATCGACCTAGAAGCAGTCTTTCTCATAACTTGAAAAGGAAACTTGAACCACGATGATAATATTGTGACTTAGAAGAAATCGAACTCTAGATACTTGTCGGTTTTCTGATCTGCTGCAGCAACAGAGACTGCAGCCTTTTCACTAGGTGGTGGTGTTGGTCCAGGTAGTCGGTCATAGTCCACAGGCTTGGGGATGTCAGGGGGTGTAGCGCAGCGTATTAAAGCCCAATTGACTCCTTCGAAGAAAGGGTGCTGTTTTATCTCGGTGGCACCACGTTTATACGCCAACCTATGCTGAGGCTCTTTTACTAGTAAGCCTCTGATCAAATCCCTAGCAGCGAAACTCACAACAGGAGATTCAGGAAATCTTAATGGCTGTCCCACTACATTGAATAAGGTGGCTCTATTACCGGACCCTTTAAACGGAGTTTTACCAAACAGAAGCTCGTACAGAAAGATCCCAAAAGTCCACCAATCAACCGCACTTCCATGACCTTCACCTTTGATTATCTCGGGAGCTAAATATTCATGAGTTCCCACAAACGACATTGACCGAGCAGACGTTGGTTCAGCTACAAGCTCTGGTAGCGGGGTAACTTGGTTCACAACATCAGTTCTGGCCTTTCTTTCTTTCTTCGATTTGCTTGAAAAGAAACGAGGGGTAAAGCATGATGTTGGTAGAACACAAGAGGGTGTGATGCACGAAGGTTCAATGCATGCTGGTTGAGCACAATATGAGGAGCTTTTGTTATTGGGGGCTGAATCGATGGATGAGGATTTGACTAGAGTTGGGCTAACTACACAACGAAGGGACAGGTCAAAGTCAGAAAGCATTATATGTCCATCCTCACGAACAAGGACATTTTCTGGCTTAAGGTCGCGATAGACGATTCCGAGCATGTGGAGGTACTCCAGAGCAAGCAGCACTTCTGCTACATAGAATCTACCATGGAAAGGAGAAAGCTGGTTAAAAACACATCAAGAATATAGCTTTAAATTCATAAAAGTCATGTCTACAACCATTTAATAGAAAAGGTTGCTACAATGTCAAGACAGAAAGATTCCCAATTGTACAGGAAGAACGTACAGTCATTCAAATAATGTGATAGAATAAGTAAAATTTCCCAGCAATTTACAGCTTTTTGAGACAATTTTCTTCTCTGCATGTCGACCATATTTGCAATGCCAATCATCTAAACAAGTTTTTACAAAATTTTCCAACAAAATATAACCATGAAGAAGACAAGGGTTCCAAATAAACAATGGCAAGCTCGAACAGATCGTAGAGTATTCAGAAGTTTATTTGTGTGATAAGATTCTAGACTCTGGTAGTAATTTCACGTGATCATACATTTCCACATTCAGCTAGATAAAATGCGTATACATACACAATTAGTATTCCCTGTTTGACACTTTCAGAATATCAACATTTAATTGCATCTTCATGGAGAGAATTTTCCTCATCTGACTTTCTTCATAATTTGTAAGAGCTTTTGAACCATTTTCTTAAATCATACTGATCATTCACGTATATATAAATCTATCTTGTCACCACCCACAATGAACAAGAAAAAAGCAAAAAAGGTGCCGGAATGTAGTGAACTAACTCCAAAGTAGAAAAAGGCCACATGATGTCCAAAGCATTCTGTTAATCACGAGAAAGATTATTTAAAGGAGAACCAAGCAATGGGGTTGTACACAGACTACATCAGTTGCAGAGACATAAGACAATTAAGAAGCACTATGGCTTTGATATTGTTGCAAGGGATTGGGTTTAACGACATGGGATTATATTCGCTGTCATATGGCATGATTTAGTAGTGCTCTATGTGTTACTATTAACCAGGTTCAAGAAAGGAAAGAAGATCTAATCAAAATATTGCATGCATATAAATTAACATGCAAATCTAAAAGAGGACTATAAGGTATCTTACTTCACTGCTTGCTCAGAGAAATATTTTCCAGGCTGTCTCTGTCTAAGAGTATGCAAATCTCCTCCGGGGCAGAATTCCATCACCAAACATGAGAACTTATCTGTCTCGAAGTGAGTATAGAGAGACGGAAGAAAGGGATGGTCTAGTGACTGCAGAATCTCTCGTTCTGTCTGAGCACGAAGTAGCTTTTTACGACTAGCTAAAGATGCCTTGTCCATAACTTTCATTGCAAAGTAACACTTCGTCCCACTCAACTCAGCAAGATAGACGCTGCCAATGTCTCCACAGCCTAATCTCTTCAAGAGCCTGAAATGACTCAAACCCATGGCGCCATCCTTAGCTCGGACTACTTGAATGGCTTCCCATCTTACGTCATTCGCTTTGTGGGGCTTGTTCACACTACTACTGAAACTGCTACAAGTGCTCTCGTCACTCACATCAGTACTTGTGCTTCCTCTGCACATGCTGCTCTTTCCACTCTCAAGCCGCTCGCTGACTTTTGCACTTCCACTAGTTTTGGCAGGAGTTGCAATACCATCAACTGTTTTTGGGGAAACCGAACTGTTCTTGACACTTCCAGGTTGAGACGTTTTCTTCTCTTGGTCAAGAGAAGCTTCCAACGAACTTTTTATCGCATTTACATCTAAAGTTGATACCTTTTCAGATCCAGCGGAAGGATTATTAGAATCTGAGTTGCCAGGTGGCAAACTGAGAGAATCATCAGGATTGATTGAAAGTTTTTTCGACTCGGCAGTCGCTGGAACTGGTTTCGCCAACTGCTCGGGATTAACAGACTTGAGCTTGTTACTCTTCAAATCCTGAGGAGGTACATTTGCCTTAATCACTTGATGAGCCCCAACAGGCTTCTGTTGCAGTCCCAACGGCCTGGAGCTAGTCTTTGACGCCATTACGGAATCGATACCCTAAATACTAGATCCAACTATGTGAATATCCTGGGCTTCTATCTCCACCACCAAATAATAACCCTGCAAGTCAAGTTTCCATGTGTCAATACAATCTCTTTATATAGAATGTAAGAAAAACAACATAAATCAATAAAGAAAGAGGAATGTGGACTCATACAACAATTCAGCTGAGAAACCAAACCAAAGGGGAATCAAATCAATCCATCAAATAGCAATAAACAAATAAAGATCAGTGCATCTAAGTGTGGTAACTTGAATCACAAATTCACAATTACAGATGAAATCTAAACATAACAAGAAACATACAAATCATGCCCAAAATCCAAACCTAAAGTACCAAATCTGCATTAGCAAGTAAAAGCTATAAAACTACAGCTAAAGCTGCACAAACTTTTCCAAATGGAAGAGAATAATACCAGCAAAGAAAGCTAGAAAAGAAGAAACTAGACAGAGAGTGATATAACAAGCTAAAGAAAACACTAGTCAACCACTCAACTCCATAGATATACTTTTTCTCCACCAAAAGAAAAGCTTTCACTAACACAAAACAAAAACCACAAGGACCAGAAAATGAAATCCAAAAAAACAAGGAATCAAGGACCACTAGTGAGAAAGAAGTAAACTGATAAATGCAGTTTTCATTCAAAGCATGCAATGATTATTCACATTCACATCAAATCAAGTCCATCAAAATCAGATCTTGATCGGAAATTCACGATTAAGAGCAAAAACCCACCACAGATCCACAGTCAGTTGGGCAAATTAACCAATTCACGGAATCTTAAATATCACAAAAAAGACACAAACTAACAAACAGAAACCTGCAAAAAGGAGTGGAGAAGGGAAAGAGAAAAGGCACCTAATTGCTCCAAGCATGAGAGAGTTATTGAGAAAAAGGACAAGTGTATAAAGAAGAGAAACTGGTTCGCAGATACATGGCCTTTTAGCTTCTTGGTTTTGTAGTAGAGAGGAGAAGAGAAGACTAGTACCTGACGAAGTTACTCACAAGTGGAGGAGAGAGTTTTTTTGTTTATTAATGGAAAATGGAGATAATAAAATAAGTAAGTAAATGGATTTAAATAATAAATTTGACTGGGAAACAATCAAATCCTGGACTAATTAGCTAATCATCCATCTTGGTCAAACTGGGAAACATCACTTACCTGCATTTCCATGTTGTACCTGCGAGGGTTAAAACTTTTAACCCCTATTTCGGCTTGAGCCGGTCAATGAGTCAACACGATCAAGTCGTCGGGTAAGAAATTAAGAGCCGTTCTGACCTCTCGAGTAAGATGTCATTGGATTAGTTTGCACTTCATCTATGACTGGTGTTTACGATTTAATGTTACACATAGATCATTACTGGAATATTGTTTATTTATTATTATAAATAATGAAGTTGTCATCGAGGAATTGCTCACCAGTTGTAATGGAAGGTGAGCCCGATCAAGTATTTATATTGGATGTTAGTTGTTTGAGGTGTGGCCTCGCCTTTAATAAATTGGATAAATATGATCCGCATTAAGTGTTTTTTTAATAAAGTATGACATCGATTTATATGGGGGTGTTAATTCAACCTGAGAATGTGACATAAGTAACATTGACAAAGGGGGTTATGTGTATTACTTTTATGAATATAAATCACAATATATCGGAAGTAACTTTTTAAAAACTCGAACTCATAATAAAATAAATAAGTGGAGTATTGAGATTGACTATGCTAATAAAAATAGACAATTGTTCAAAGACAATAACATCATCCCATTTGAAACTCGATTTGCTAACTATGATGAAGGATGCAAATCAGATAAAATATATAATTTTTACTCTAATTAAATTCTAGATGTTGTGAATGTCGACTACCATATATTGGAAATCAGACAATGACTAAACCACCAACATCCATATGAGATTAAAGATACGGAATAAGAGAAAATGACTTACTTTCTTATATTAAGTATGATAATAAATTACTCAAAACGTTCAAACTCAGTTTATGTAAAATTAATCGACTTTAAGTTCGATAAATGAGGTTTGAACTATGACAAACCTACAAAAATTGTAACTACCACCTATAAATGTCAAACACTACATTTTGAAAAGTAAATCAATGACTAAGAATAACAAATGTTTGTAGTTTAAAAGGATTGAGAAGTAGAAAAGTGTGTGCAACATTTTATAGTGAATTTAGATTTATTTAGTATCATGTACCTCTCCTTTTTTTTGGGGTGGGTGCTTGTGTGTATTTTAAAAGTACATATTGTGCGTTTTTCTGTGCCAGAGTGGTGTGGGCATGCTGGCCTGCTTTCTTACCTGTCTTGCTGCCCAATTGCTACTAATCTGCCTCAAATCACACCTAATTAAATTCTTAAAATTCTATAATCTTGCTTCTCTATTCCATTTATGGTTATAATAGTGTAGAAAATATATGAGACGACCTGCAGGTAACATGCACCTCAACAATCATTAATGAACATTAGTACTGTATAAGTCAATACCAAATCAGATATACATGTATGATTTGCAATCAACATGTTTGTGACTTGTGCTAATGAAATTGACTTGTTATCACTAATTGGTTTAGGAATTTGGCAAAAAATACAGTATATACAACCAATGGCTCGACGTACATGTCATTAACTATCGACATAATTATTAAACTAAATCCTTCATTCATAAATGAATGATTCATCAACTCTAGCTGACTCTATCATATTTTATCGTATGTTTTAAAGATGTTGCACGTAGATGGGTTTAATTTGTATTTATGTTTTGATTTTGATTTATTAACTAAATGAAGTCGTTTAAAGGTCTATAACACGTACGAACATGTAGCTTGGATTGTCATTTATGACACATTGGGTGTGAAATGGAACATAAACAAAAGAAGAATAGACTTTCACCAATTAGACTATTAAGAGTAATTATACTGAATATTCGTATCACGGTACCAAATCAAGCCTAAATTATTGGAATATTATTACACCCTAGAGGCTATAACTACTGGTTGTCCAATTATTTGTTATTCTACAGTTCTAATTGTAAACTGTAACAACTTCTCCTTATGGTGGAATCTGGACCATGCGCTAGGTATAGTTTCTCATACATTAATGCCTTAATAATATTACTGCTTGTCATAACTCATAACAGATAACGTATAGTATTGGCAGTAGTACTGTAGTAAAATAGGTGAGCAATAATAAGTCATAATTAAACCCAACTTAATTATTACTGCAAATTCCCTTTTCTTTTAAATAATAAAAAGTACACGACTACTCAAAACAAATAGCACTTCATTTCCGAAAGCACAAGGCTTTATATATACCGATACAAATACATAGCATTATTGGACTTGATTCTATACCTCCCTCAGGGATTGATTGTGATAGAATTTGAATGTCTTTGTCCCAATTGAAATTTAATATTTTATGTATAAAAAAATCGATCAGAATGTGAAGTTGACCGTTAGAGCGACATACCGAACTAGCTTTTATTCATACATTCAACAAACTTACTGTTAGACTCGACTATTTGGTTATTCGTTTGAAGTCCATTATTGATGGATGGGAATTGTGCATGCGAATTGAACAAGCTGGCCCCAACATCTCTAATGGCATAACCATCTCTATCTTGAGACAGGCCAGCAGATTTGAACGTCTCTTTTCTTGCCTTTGTCCACTTATGTAGTAGTATCTTATACTTTAGCTAGCTTCTCCATACAAATAATAATACACTTTGCACATTCGTGCACTTGTCTATCATATCACCCTGCCCCTTGTATTATTAGTATTATTCCCTATTTGTAATTTACCTCTTGACGTTTTCTCAAAATGTTTACCCCTTTGTATTATTGGCTATAGACAATGTACTCGTCGAGTCGATCGACTTCTCGCTTCCCTCTTGTGAATAAATATAAATATGCGAATATTGACATGTTGCATTCACAGTGATGTGAGATATTTTGAGGACAAGTCCAATCTAATTGTAGTGTAGATTGATTCATAGTTTACAATATCATGAATAAAATGGTATAACCCTATAATTATTAAATAGTATCAGAGTTAAATCTTTCAGCTTTGTGATATCGTGGAAGAACTAAGCTAGCAATTGGATGGTGGCTAAGCTTTATCGTTGGCGATTTGCACATATATAGATCAATTATTTATGATGTCAATGTTGTTTTCATAATGCATCCATATCCGATAATAATTGCGATTAAACTCGTACATGTATCTCTCTTTTTTAAGGCGTCCATCGTTATTTGTTAAAACGGTTAATTTCCCTTCGCCGGGCATCATCAATCCCTTTTTAAGGTCACTCTCCAACCAGGCAAAAAGTGCTTAATGCATATATATAAAGTGGACTTCGAGTCCTTACTTAAATGAACAGTATGGTCACGCGTATAGCGTAACAAGATGAACAAGGAAAGGACCAGTTGTACTAAATGAAGGCGGGCGAGCTTGGTTGGACGTGCAACTGCATTTGTGTGGGTACAAAACACCATGCCAGATTATCAATCGTGTTATGTTTATTTATGCTTTGTGATGCCATGAAATGATAGAGAGTTGTGAGTTCACATTGATGTGGATAAGTTGATTTGTAGCAAACAAATTTAAGTAATTCATTGTCGTTCCGTGAACATTCTTAATTATTCATTTCAAGAATTAATAATATTTTGTGCATGTGATGAATTAATGAACCAACTATACCATAAATTAATGTTCATACTTTTAAACGATTAATAAATCTTCTAATTACTTTACAGGACACCATGATCCATCGGTTAACTAAGTACCAACTT
Source organism: Plantago elongata (assembly GCA_036897095.1). Taxonomy (NCBI): domain Eukaryota; kingdom Viridiplantae; phylum Streptophyta; class Magnoliopsida; order Lamiales; family Plantaginaceae; genus Plantago; species Plantago elongata. Next base: position 10,721 of record JAYMSP010002378.1, read on the forward strand.
ATTTTAAAGGTCACATTAATAATTAAAGCTGTTAATAAATAAATAAATAGTAAAAGAATTTTCTGGCCCACAAACTCCAGAGCTCCATATTGTGTTTCTTTATTTATTTTAATAGTATGATTTATTTTATTTATGGTGGGATTTAATTAATATATGTAATTGAATTATTATTTAATTGGTGTTGGAATTGTTGTAGTAATGTAGGTGCACATGAGTAGATCGATCGCAGATGTGACTTAAAGAGGTCGAAGCTAAAGATTGGAGGGCAGTATCACGGGATGAAAGCTGTCCACAAATTTAATGTTTTGGATGGTTTATGTCAGTGTTCTTTCTATATTTAAATTCTTAAATTATTCATAAAAGTACCACTACTGAAATTTATGCAATCTATACAACTAGTACTTGAAATCATTGAAATAGAGATTGAAATTATATTGCCATATTGTCTTGTTTCATAATGACTCATTACTCCGATCCGAACCCGAATTGCACTCTAAGCAATTGTTCTATTATTTTCAACTGTAATTATCTGAACTAAACTAAGCTGGAATGAATGAATTTGTAAATGAAGAAAACAGAGCCGAAATCTAAGTGGCTCTTTGATATAGTTTGTCTGATTAGACTGAAACACAAACTCTGAATAATTATACAATTACTACTTAAAAGTTCAAAAGAATTGAGAGGAGTGAAAGTATTATTAACATGAATAAGATTTTTTTTTTAGAAAAAGTCTATATTGATAAACTTTGAAATTAAATATATTTACTATGTAACAATTTTATGATGAGTGGTCAACTAGAAAGTCTTCAAATTCATTTGCGTGTGTATATAATTTATAAAGTTCTTGGGCTGATAGTGAAAAAAAAATGTACATCATCTGTGAAAATGTAAAAAAGATTTGCTACTAATTAATACAATCTCAATTTCCCTATACAAAATTAATCAATCAATCAATGAAGATCCAAATTCCTAATCCTCAACCCATTAGGCTCTCGGAAACTTCATCAGCTTATCTCCTCCAAACTCTTCCCATATGTACTGGTCACGAAGTAGTGCAAAACAATTTTAAAAAATACTAAAGTTGGGGCACCTAAAAAATACTAAAAAAATTAAAAAGAATACCAAACTCCTCCAAACTAAAGTATTATTATATTTATATAATTTAGTAACTTGAATGTAAAATGAGATGGTACTCTATAAAATTCGACCATTTTCAATCATTTCACCTCACCTTATCGACAAATGTACCGGAATTGTGAATTCTGGGCACTACTGACTCCTACATTAGTGGGCATGGAGGCTATGGTACTGCAAATACTTGGCTTAGGTGATAATTAAGAGCATATTCACTCATAAGATTGCATGTACAGTTACATAATTAATTACAAACAATGAAACATGTTACACTTAGAAATTTATTTGGAAAAAAATGATTGTACATATAAATTTTCAATTCTAAAAAAAATGTATAAGTTAGTAAGTGACCATGCCCGACAATAATGTCCAAACCTGTATAGGTAAGTAAGTGATCATGTTCAGATAAACAATGTTCCGACATGTATAAGTAACCATGTTGTTTAATAAACAATGTCCCGACATGTATAAGTGGTTATGCTCGAAAGTTAGTGTTCCGGCATGTATAATTGATCATGCCCGGACATATACAATGCCCCGACATATATAAGTGATCATGTCTGGATAAAGAATGCTCCACTTTGCTTTTTTTTTTTTAACGTCAATAGTTCATTGTAAGATTTGTCTTCATATTAATCATTTATAAGCAATTTATTTAATGTTTTTAGTAATATAAAAATTATGACAAGCACCGTCTTTGGCTAAAAATGTAAGTTCAATATTTACAATTAGAGTTGAGTTTTTTCAACATTCTTCGTTTGTTTTTCAAAATATGCTACTCAACTTGAGTTACTATTTATATATTAACTCTCGGATTTAAAATTATAAAATACAAATGTCGTAATTATTATTCATCAGATACTTTAAATTATTAAATATCGCACGATATGCTATAAATATCATAATTTATTGACCAATACAATCATAAAAGTTCAACTCTAATTTAATTAGCATTAATCAATTACACAACGCTGGAAGAACCACCCTAAAAAATGGTCCGAAGATACTCAGTTGAATTAGTCGCATAAGCGGATACCAATAAGAAATTAAAATATATTACACAATTTCACTCGATTATAATATGTAATTGAATACCAAACTCGTTGAAGAAGTTTATTTAAATGATTTAAAGTAGGATAATATTGTACAATCAGGCAACATTTTGACCACTTTTTTTTATTTTAGAAATGTCATTAAATTAGATATTATGTTCAAATTTTGATTTGCTCTCGTTCAATTTTGAAATACAATTTGAAGTGAAAAATATTTGTGTGAAACTCGGTGCTGATTTTTTGAATCAGCATATGAGCATCACTTTGGAAATGTGTTTATTTTTCGGCTTCAGTTGAATTTTGATCTCACGTGCATGGGACCAAAACTACATTTCAAAAACTTATTGGGCCTATATAGAATTATGTTAACTTGTTTACAATAACGTCCAAATTGGACCCATGTGTAGGTAAAATTGATGAAATGAAATACAACTTTTTTTGGGGTCTGTGGTGGTAAGAAGTGTAATGAAGTTGGACTTCCTCGTGAATACAACAAAGTATATTATCATGAGAATAGTAATCACGTCGATGCAAAGAATCATACCTCCATCGAATTGAGGATTAGATATTACAACTCATAATACACCATCCAAGTACCTCTAGTTGGGACAAATACCTATGTCTACCGACCATAAAAATGCATACCATTGATACAGTCATACACATTATGATTTACTTTGGAAATTATGATCATCCGCTATCTTATGAAATCACAAATGGCGTCCTTCTAGAGTATAATAAATTTCTCAAGGTGCAGTACTCTAAAAGTTGAATGGATATATACGGATTCCATTGCTCAACATGCAAAGCCTACAATGACAACTCAAAACCAAACAACCTGCATGCATTTGATTTTGACGACCTAATGGTTTTGATTTCAGCCCTATCTTCTCCATCCTAACCTTAATGCCAAATCGAAATGGATAGTTTTGTGGGTCAAGAATCAAGATGACGATTAACAAAAGCTATATATTGCTTGCAGGGATTAAGTGAACGAGATTCAATTATGTACCAACCGGATAATATTTGACGCATATTTATTATCTTCATCTGAAAATTCATGAAATTCAATTCAATTTGATTTTGCTTAGTTATTTTAATCTTATATTGTAAATAAATCCAGTGCAACTTAACTCTATTTAATTCATATAAGTTTTGACGAGATTAAAACTGAATTAACCTTTAATACTTAAAATCTTGGCAGAAGAACTTGTTGAGCGCATCAAAATAGAATCGAATATGTGACCTCCTTAGAGACAATTTTATGGAGTGACTATTATATTTATATCCAAAAACATGATAGGTCGTATTATAAGACTATTAGTGATATACATATATATAAAGAAAACGATATAAAATGTACACCTACAAATATTGGTGAATGGTTTAAAATATATTATTCATGTATTTGAAGATTTTGTGAATATTATTTAATTGTATAAATTCTCTGTAATTTTGGCACATAATAATAAGAATGTGAGGAATGTATCTCCTCGTTAGCTAGCTTTGGATGCCTCACACAATGGAAAATTGTCATATGACAATAAATGAATTGATGCACATGGTAAACTGTTTCTAATTACTGGACATTTTGGAGGGTTTTGTACATTAGTGTGTATTAAATTTCTCCATTATTCGTATCTATCTACTAAACTGCGTCATTAATAAAAAAATCAAGTATATAATTACTACCGTACAGATAGATAAAAAGATAATGAGGATCCTTAATTAGATTGTGATGGTCAAACTAAGTATTTGGGCTTCGCTTGCACTTCATGTCGTCTTGCTTAGGGGATACTTAGTTTTAACTTGTGTCCTTATGGTAATACGTGATCGACATCTTTAACGTTTAATTATCTGTAATGTCTCGGTCCATCACGTAATTTTGGTCCTACTGTAACTGTAACGTTCCGACCATTTATCATCTGACTCCAACTTTTAGGATCGACAATTATCAATGACCAAGTCTTAAAGGATATACACATATGGTCAATTTACCAATTAACATGTAGTCCTTGAAACTGATGGCTCATCAGTAGTTAAAAGCACTTCATTCACCTGCTCCTTGTATATCCATTGTTGGCACTTTGTTGAAGCCATCAAAAATAAAGTAGCTGTTTTTCGTTGTGTTTCTTTTCAACATGTAATGCGTTCTTTTCAACATATAGATAATGATAGTGATGGGAGCCAGGTTTTGCCATTTGATGAGAACTATAGCTGATGTACTCAAATCTTGATTTGGTTTGATGAATGAATCTGATTCCTTTCTTCTAAAAGAAAACATTTTCGAAAGAAAGATTTACCCGTTGATATGAATAGCATTATCAATAACTTTGTTCTCAATTAGAATCACAAAGGCTCTATGTTCTTTTTTAGGTCAACATCGATAGGACGTTTCAACTTTCAAACTTTAAACATGACACATCTTTGACCATGTTACAGAACATGATCAAGAGTAGCCATCCACCAGGACCACAAGTTGCCCCAAAAGGCTAATTTAGAATAAAGATTGTTCTAAACTTCTAATACTAAAAGAAAACTAGAAGTATTCATAATAAAATTAAGGCAAACATATGACAATACTAAATCCACATAAGTTCTGATAATATCCATGACAATATCTAGCAAAATTGGCACAAACTGAACTGTGTATGTGATTTTCAACTTGCATAAAAAGGTACCGGGAACTATAGTTCCAACATACGCATGTTTTGGGACGGAGGGAGTGTGTAATATTCAACTTGCATAAAATGGTACCGGAAACTATAGTTTCAGCATGAACAACATGTGCTCCACTTCCAGACCTATTATGGCTAATGTTGTTGTTGGACTTGCTCACAAGAAGCACGAAACATTTGACATAGTAATATAGTATAGTATAATTCTCTTTAGATAGGAAGAATGATTCTAGGCATGTGTTTTACCCTATTTTCAATTGCTATTCTTGTAAAATTCCATGAAGACATCTTCCACTTTTGGGCTTTCATGGCTCATTTGCAGCTTTTTGGGCCATAGAGTGAGAAGCTAGCTTCTTGAAATTGATCTAGACCCATCCTGATATTGCCTTAACAAGTAACAGTGAATGCTTAATGACACATGCAATCAAGATGATATATTACCTGCTAATAGATTAGACATTAATCCACACAAGGTCTGTTCTGGTAACTTTCCCTGTTCTTCACCACATATTCCTTCAGCAGAGATGAAAACACTGATCTACACAAACTCGTCATCGATATAGTCCTCGTATTCCGAGTCTGATTCAGATTCTTCTTTTCTGCCCGGTTTCATGAAGGTATTCATGTCAAATGAAGACTCTTCCTCAATTTCTTCGATATCGTATGAGTCATAACTCATTCGCTCTTCAAATTTGTCATCCGAACAATTCAGAAGCCAGGCCAGAGAGCATTTCACTTTTTTCTGTGCAATCATCCTGTGTCTTGGCTTAATTGTTGACTCAAGGCCATAAGTGAAGTAGGCAGGGAAAACAACCAAGTCTTCCAATGGCCTACCCATCGACGTTTTGAAGTAGTCAAAACTCTGCCTCATGATATCAACATTCAAAGCCAACAACTGTGGACACCCCACAACCATCTTTTTCACCTGTTCTAACGTAAATTCACATTCCTTGAGGAAATTCACATGCCTCACTATAGCTGAGTTGCTAAGGCTAACAACTTGTGGCATTTTCTCTATAACTCTCCCGAATTCTTGATGACCCAATTCAACAATGGAGCTGAGAAAATCTTGCTGGCCTGGGAGTTTCTTTTCCAAATCAATACCTATGATTTCGGGATATTGTGATATCACACCTGCCAGATTCGTTCGTCTGACATTGTATTTTATAAGCAAGTCGACATTTTGTTTCACCTTCTCATCAAGATCAAAGCCAAGAATGTGCGGCCGCTTCTCAATCAACCTAGCAACAGCTTGGGCTGGGATTCCCAAACTTCCCAAATATTCCACAAATGGTTTAATTACCCTGCCAACACGCATGCCCAAAATCTCTGGATATCTAGTCAAAACTCCTCCAATCTCTCGCCTAGCTACTCCAATTCCGACTAGATACGCGACTGAGGTGCTCATGGTGCCTTCTAACTTAAATCCAAGAACTTCAGGATACTTCTCTAAGACTCTCGGAATATCATTAGGTTTTATATCCATACCTTGAAGGTATTTGACAACTGGCGCAAGGTCAACCACAACACTAGCATGGAGAACCTGAGGATACCGACGCAGGAACTCTGTGAAAGTAGATTTCCTCACACCCAACTTACCAAGGTAATCAAGAACAGGCACCATGTTTTTCTTCACACTGCAGCCAAGGACAAGGGGATAATTGTTTATATCTTCGATTGTAAGTCCTAAAGTGTGCAGGAAATCTATGCGTTCTCTCATGACTTCAACAGTAACTGGAAGCTCTAATCCATCAAGCTCGTCAGGTATAATGCCAACAGCCCTCAAGAACTCATAAACACGTGCACGGTTGGCTATTCTATCATTTTTCATCTGTGTTAAACTTGGATGAGTGTAGAATGAAGCAGAACTTTCTTCTTTCTGCTCTCCACTGTATCTTTCTTTCTTGGAGGAAGATAAATCTACAGCAGTAGAAGAACGTGCTCTACCAGACACAGAGTGCAGTTTCATAGCTAATCCACCTCTCTTTACATGGTTAGTGGAAATGCATATAGACGAGATAGATATCAAATGCCTTTTATGAAACTCAAAATTCGGCAACTCATACTGCACAAGCAAAGAGCTGGGCTTAGCAAGACCAGCAGAGCTCGTAATCTTCATCTCCTCTTACAAAGTTTTCTGGAAAGAAATGATGGCACGGTGAGTAGTACACAAAACCCCCAAGTTACACCAAACAGGTAAACAGACATCAAGTTATGACTTATGAACTTACCACATCAACCAATAGAGACAGCTAATGTAAAAATTGGGTAAAAACAACCATTGCCAGCATGAATAAACAACTAAACAAGCATATATGAACAATTAAGATGCCATTCGGCTACAGAAACTAGTATAGGCACAATCAAATGTTCACAATGTAATCAAAATGCTGCAAAGAACATAAGCCGTACTATACGGCAACATATAAAACACCTTGCAGGCACTCAAAGAAACATGAACACATTCAAGCAATCACTTATACTGCGTATCCCCCAAAAAATCAAACTTTAGCAAAACCAAACCTCATCGTTTCACAGAGAACACCAATAATTTATCTACATGATGATTTTCAAGTTTAAACCACGCATTATCTCTTCAAGCCAAAGCAAGTAATAACCTTTCCACAATTAACATATTCCCAAAATCAACCAATTACTTAATTAAGTGAACTAATTGCAAACAACAAACCAGAAAGTGAATAACTTTACAGAAATTGAAAATGAAAAATGAAGAGAAAGAAGTTTACCTTACTGGACAAAATGCAAGAATTGGAATTTGGAAACGATTGAACAAACCCAAAGATTTCCACTAGCTCTCCACGAACATAAATTCATGTACACAAATGGTAGAACTTTGCGAAAATGATCTGCGTGCTGTAGAGTGGAGCTTGAGCAGAGGATAAAGCAGGCTACTGTTTTGCTGAGTCGATTCACCGAGTTGAGCGGGTTAATATGCAGAGTGCCTCCAATTGTAATTTACTCTTATAAGAAGTTCTATCTAGGAGTTAGTAAGGCCCAACTAAGATGATCGAAAATTGGGTCAATTATGGGCTGGTCCACTACCAGCTTTGTAAGTTTCCATGGAAAATATAGTTCAATTTCAACGATAACGTTTGACGCATAGTTTCAGTCATAAAATTTATATGAAGATAAAATTAAAGAGTTGGCAATATGGTTTGTTTATAATTGTGTGTGTAAAGATAAAATTATTTATTATTTATTGGATGTGAATTTTTATTCTTTTATATTTTCTAAAGTTATTTGGACGGCTATAAATTAATAGATGTATAATAAATGATAAGTATATAAAGTAATGTGGTACAAGGGAGTAATAGTATATGTGTTTGGGTTCGACTCGAATTGAGTTTTACTGAATTTTCATGTTTGTTTTTCTATTGTAGTCTACACTATTTTACTCATGCGGTGTTACAATTGAATCACAACTTGTTAACTCTAAATTTCAACTGAAGTTAAATTTTAAGTCGAATGGCAACCACTCCCATGTCTATCTTCATCATAGAAATTTAGGTACCCGACACTAGTATCCCCTGAGTTTTCAACAAAAAATTATGTGTTCACTGTCTTGGTAAGAAAGATGTGCATAGTTCGATCTCTGATGGAGACATAAAGTAGTTTAGAAGTAAATAGATGTTGGTATATGAGTAAAGCAGTTGTATAAAAAAAACAAATTAAAATATTTGAGAGGATAAACTGATCGTATATATAAGGCGTGTGAGTCATGTACTAGATTAGTCTATTTTAACAATATCCTCCATAATTGAACTTAATGAATGATAAATCATCAAATATGAGCATGTCACATGTGTACTTACTACGAGTAAGTTAATTAACGAATCCTCGCCTAACAATCAATCGTTGCATAGGGATAGGACCAATGAATCAATGATCATTAATTCATTTAGTTTAACACTGCTGTAAAATTAATTTCATCAGCTTAATTCTTAATTAGCAGACAAATTGCATTGTACATCCAATGGGAATTGCATTTCGACATTTTTAGGTGACAAATTGAAAATATCTCCGAGCAATATTGACCATGCTGATTTGATACAATATATTCTCTTGGAAGAAAAAGAAAACGAAAACCAGACCTTTGGTGTACTGTGCAATGTGCAGTGTAGGTTTTGCAAGCAAATTGCAAATTATTACATTAAACTCAATGCATGGACATAATCGCCAAACAATTGTGTTACCTATATATACTCACATGATAAACTCGATCAATCGAACTGCACAAGCTTGTTCAGAACATAAAGTAAGCAAGGATAACGAAGATGACGTTTTTGAACAAGCACGTAGTTGATGCAGCGGCTGAGTGATGACGATTGCCTCTTGTACCCGCATTAGGTAAATTGTTTGGGCCGCCTCGACCACGGCCACGGCCTCTGGCCGCCAATGCCATGGCCAGGCTGGTGGCTATAAGTACAACCACCAGGCAGTACTTCCTGCTGATCCAACTCATCTTTAATTATCAAGGAAGCAGACTACTCAAAACCTTCCGTGATAAATGGAAAAAGATTGGTGTTTAATTTTTATAGAGAAACTTCCAGATGCTAAAGCAAATTAAAGCAAGCTCTAGACATTCCAAATCTTTAGATAATTAAAGTATGCTCCAACACATGGAAGCATATTGTATATTGGAGGAAGGCATTTTCGGTCCCAAAGTTTAGGGGGTCTGGCATGCGCAATACAACGTTTATTTTCGTCGATAAATTTAGTCCTCTATTTCATGATTTCCGATACTTTTAATCTTCTGATCGAAAAATCAACTATTGGCCATGTTGACTGTTGAGGTGTCAACATGATCAAACATTATCTCTCAATTTGAACTTCCACCTAGACCATCTAATACTAAGAACAAATAAAAATAAAAAATCTGATTTTAATTCAAAAAAGAAAATAGAAAGTAAATAATAAAATAAAACTCAATTAGAACTACAATTAAAAAAACGAGAAAACGATCGATTATATATTCATTAGAGTTGAAGAATTACAATAAAAAAAAGAGAAAACGGTCGATTATATATCCGTTAGAGTTACATTTTTGTAAATAATAAAATAAAACTCAATTAGAGTTACAATAGAAAAAAACGAGAAAATGGTCGATTATATATTCGTTAGATTTGAAGAATTACAATAAAAAAAAATGAGAAAATGGTCGATTATATATCCGTTAGAGTTGAGAAACTATTTTTGTTATTTACTCTCTATTTTATTTTTATGAATTAAAATCAAATTTTTAATTTTTATTTTTTCTAGTATTATGTGGCATCTAGGTGAAAGTCTAAATTGAGGGAGATTATTTGACTATGTTGACACCTCAGCAGTCAACATGATCAATGATCGATTTTTCGATAAAAAGATTAAAATTACCAGAAATCATGAAATAAATGACCAAATTTTGAAACTAAAAATACCTTTTTAATAACAGTAGTCATCCATAAGCTTATTAAAACTTCATTACCCAAGTAATTCATCACAAGATACTTCATTACTTACTTATGTACTTAATTATTTAGTAGTAAAATTGAGCTTAAATGAATTGATATTAACTAGAATAAATTAAAGTGTGATATAAAATATAATGAAGCATAGTTAAACTGAACTGTACAAAATGAAATTGAAATGAGTAGAATGTTGAGCAAAATTACAAATCCTTAAAATAAGCAAAATTATGGCTATTGTTGACTTTAACGAGTCTACAATTATATCGATCTTTCTATCTCTAATTTTGTTAAATGAGTCTATATTGCTAATTAATCAAAATTGTTTATTAGTAAAAATGAGGTTGAACAAGGTAGGTATCTAAGAAGAGAAAGATGGAGTGGTCCAAGAAAGGGAGTATGTTGCTGTGTGTATACTTTTGTTGGTTATTAGAGTTTGGTTTTATGCGGTTGCTTTAATTTTGGTGTTGATATATCAAACTCAATTGTACGTATTTTTAGTTGTTAAACAGTAGCAAGTACTTGTAACTTTATTCACGCGCTCTGTACGTACCTGTTCATCAGGTACTCAAAATAGCATATCATCAACTTTACCAATTACAACAAAACTCTCTCTCTCATTTCTCGCTCTAAACAAAGCCTCATCAGAGAACACAACTAGCAAATTTTTCATGGTTGATCCGGTGGATACTACCGGAGAACCACTGCCGACAACACTGGTTTCAGATCATTCCAGGTCTTGTTTTCCCCTAGAAGCGTGGAAGGGTTTGCAACAAGAATCTGGTGAAAAAGGTTCCTGAAGAGATAAGTTGCAATGTGTAACTAAACATTGCTACTTTGAATCCTGGTTAACACACTTGGATAAATCACGATGGATTGACGAAGACAAACCATGTACACAATTGGACAATGCTATTCCGTTTGTCAACTTCACAGCTACTGAATGGAATACTTTCAGTGATCCATGAGACAAATCGATTATTATTTATACAGTTGGAATCACACGTAGTATCCTGATATACATAAACACCTTAAAGGCTTACGACGGATTCAGAATAGCATGGATGTTGTTGATCTTACTAAAGGTGTTTATGTTGTTCGTATGACCTCTAAGGATGAATTGTTACTGGATATTTTGGATGAATAGATCAGTTGTTTATCATACATTATTATTGATTCATAGAATTTCTCAACTTCTATACTTTTTCCATGTTCTTTTTTATGTCGTAAGTAAACGTTGAAATCTCTGGTTTCATGTGCTAACCTGTCAACACTTACAAGATCGGAAAAAAATTATGTGGGTGAGGATTGGTTGGATTCATCAGTACCTTCGTTTTGATGTTCTCAAATTATTTTGGTTCCATATAATGTTTTCCCTTTTATTTTTTAAATTAGTTTTGATTTCAAAATTCTTTTTCCCTTTTGTTCGGGTTTAAAATCTGATGTATAATTTATCCCTCATCGATGCCTTCTTGCTCTGCGTTTGTTTCCAAGGATGAATGCTATATGCATGTGTATCTTAGTATTTGGTATGTTTTTAGATTCATAATAATGAGCATTCACAATTCAAAGTGTTAATGGTAATGGACTAATGGTAACTGTGTTGTTCCATTCTGATGATATGTTATTTCTCCAACATATCATCAGAATGGAGCAACAATGTTGCCTGTTAAGTATCTTGAACATAAGGCCAGAGTTAGTGCTGCTTCGGGGCACCAATATTTGCAACGTAGGAATTTGTCTGATAAGTATATATTGAGCATCATTGTGCTAGAGAATTGTTGATTTCTATTTAGACAGTGGTGATATTTGGTTATTTGACATTTGTCTAATGATTTATCTTCATCTGTAATGTCAGGCTAATCACGGTGAGTCTAGGTGAAGAATGAGAGATTTCACTTTATTACTCATCGTTGGTAGTAGCTGGTAAGGTAATTACTTAAGCGGCAACTCCATAAGGATAATAACTTCTTTTTGCTTATAGATCTTCGTTGATGTGGATGGAGGCTTATTCTTACTTGTATTTTAGGCATTAAAATTATATCTCCAGGTGCTCTAATTTGGGGGTACTCATATGCATGATATTAAGCTTTACAAGATTTCAACCTGCCACATGTTTGATGAGAAATAGTGAGAAAAGCATCACATCGTATTTGTATGTCGTCACCATACCTCTTCACTAAACCTCCAAGATGGGGATATTTTTTGAGTCATATTGCATCTTGTATGTATGGACGATGAAGCATCATTGTGAATCAGATTAAAGGTAGAATTAATATTATTACTGATTTCCATTTCAATTGTCTCAGCTAGCTTTGTATTTGTAGACATTCTATATGGTTTATTTTGTTTTCATCTTTTTAAAGGTGTGACTTTGATGCCAAATAGTACTTCCCCGTCCCGTCCTAAGCTTCTCAAATTCTTTTTGGGTTAAAAAAATAAGAAAAGAGTACATTTTCATAAAATAATAAGATAAAAGTACTTTTGGTTATAACTGAGTGGTATGAGATGTAATTTTGAGCTATTGTTTGAATATTTTAATATTAAAGTTGGGTTAAAAATGAATACAAATGAAAATGATAAGTTTTAATCGGGACATTAAAAATAATAAGTGAAAAGTTTAACACGGTAGGGAGGAATTACATCAAATGCAGCTGCTAGATGTGAACGAGAGGTTATTGGTTGACTTCTTGTTATCCTAAGTTCCCAACTCCCATTTGCAAAATTTTGTTCAAGAATTTCCAAGGATAGTTACTGGGATTATAAAAAAAGATTGACTTCGTTTCTTATAGTTTGTATTATTTCAAAATCATGAGGAATACATTAATAGATATTACTACACTTATTTGGACTAAGTATTTTCATCCATTATATAAAAAATATTAAATATATAACATTTAGAAATTAAAATTAATTTGTAGTTAAAGTTAAAAAAAATTAACAACAAAAAATCAAAATAATAACTTTGATCAAGGCCGGAGGAAGTAACATTTGATTATGATGATAGGCACTGCACTAATATATATTACGGATGCAAAGACCACCTTCAATGGTGACGGGGGACGGCGCGTCGTCGTCGTTTTTGCTCCAATGGTGGCGCGTCGTCGTCGCCACGTCATTTTTTTTAAATTTTCATATCATAAAATTGTTTATTAGAAGTAGACATTACTGAGATTGCATTTTCAAAGTTTGAATTTTTAAAATTTAATGGCATAGAACAAACGAGAAATATATTACAACATAATACAGGAAATGAAAATCGTACGAAGATAAAATGACCTAAAAAGACACCACACAACATCGAAAATAATTAAACACACAACCCCAACTGGAGAAGACTCATCTTCAATCTAGCCTCCAAACATGTTCCATTAAGTCGTTTGTTAGCTGGTTGTGGGTGATTCCACTACGCAAACGTCGTAAATTGACCATGTACTCCGGGATAGTATTTATTACAGACGGACCCCGGCGAATACGTACTCCAGCAATGACCTCCGGTGCATGCTCAAGGGTATCTTTTTCGAACTCTTCAATTTCAGCGTCATAGTTCAAGTACTTGTGGCGCTCATCCTCGACTATCATGTTGTGTAGTGTTATACAACAATTCATAATCTTGGCGAGTACGTCTT
>JAYMSP010002379.1:0-24673 GCA_036897095.1 Plantago elongata
TAACCTCGGAGCTTTTCCTTGATTTATCAAACCAAGTACTTCCTGTACTCCACGCCTTGATGGTGTTGGTTATATGATTGTTGTCAGGCTTCTCTTAAATAAATTTTCAGCTATTTATCCAAAGAGCTCTAATAGATTACACTACTTAATATACTTGTTCATTATATGGTAGGTATCTCCTTTCTGACCCAAATGTTGATATCCGTTCTGGAGAATGAACTTCAGAAAGGGTGTCTAAGTGTTCAACTCTTTCACGGATAATCAAGCTCTTGTTAAGGTTCAGGACACTTAGAAATACTAGCTATTCTTCGAGTTGTTTAGTCACAACAGTGAGCTTGGAGAATTTTTGTATGAATGCTTGATAGAATACTTGCTTGATATGAAAATATGAGCGTAGTTCGAGTGTGTGTGTTTCTCAGCTTCTAAGTGTTGATATTTATAGATGAATTTGACAATCGTTTGAATAGTATCCGTTAGACCTTCTCAGAATTCAATCCATTGATATCTTGAAATAAGTACTCATAAGTCACTATCTCATTTTTCAGAGAGGGCTTGCTTGATCGACTTTTCAGTTGGTGTAATTAATACACTGTACTATTTCTTGTATGTAGTCTTAACGGAAACATGTGACTTTCTGAAATCTAGCATGCTCCTTGACTCAATAATGACATTTCTCTAGAGAGGTGTAACGTGCCAAATGCACTATACAACAACTTTCTGAACATAGTCTTTCTGAGGAGACTAATCCTTATGTCTTCATCAAACTTGCGCAATCTTCAGTCTTCAAATCTTCGATTAAACTCCATTGCTAGGATCCTTCTTCATGGCCTTCTTCGATTAAACTCCATTGTGAATCTTCGATTATGAAAAGTATTTTTTGGCAAAAACTTGGATCACCAACAACACTACTTAGGTTTCTATGCAATTGGTAACAAAGTTCAACACCGGCAAGATGTATAAGGAGTTGCAAATCGAGAGACCCAAGGTTGAATGGAAGGGATTGCTCTTCGGATCCATTGCACAGCCTCGTGCATGACTTGTTTGCTAGCTGGCGTGCCACGGACGACTCGCCACAAAGGACCAACTCCTCCGTTTTGGTTTAACTGGTGACGCTGGCTGTTGCTGCTGCCCGAACAATGAGACCCGTGACTACTTATTCTTTGGAAGCCACGAGTCGGAGAAAATCTGAGTGGACGTGTTATGCTGACTGAAAATCCAACACACGCCTGGTGAATGGCCAACGGACAATGGGTAGCAAATGTTAGAAAAAGAGCTACTAAAGGTGGATTATCTACGAGGTGTGGAAGCACATGAATAACACGTGTTTTGATAATGATGATAGGTATATTCCATAGCACAACATATCATTAATGTAGTGATATATGCAAGAGTTTGGATGATATCTCGACTCCGACACCATTTTGGGAGTTTAATGCTACCTTAGATTTATTAGCTTAAGTTGAGCACTTTAGTTTACTTAGAGTACTTCAGGCTGGATTGTCTCGATCGTCTCCCACTTTACATTGTTTTTTGGAGTTTGATAATATATTCTCGTTTAGGAAAAAAATTAATTTTGAAATGTACATACTAATATTATATATTTATACGTTGTCTTGCAGATTAATGTGATGATAAGAATTCACTAGTGTGCTATTTTTATTCTCAATGTATGTATCCAACATGAACTTATAATTTATATTTCAAATTTACTAAATTTTTAGTATTTCTTTATTCACAAATGTAGAGTTGATTAAATTCCAAGTAATAGCCGTATTGTTAGGCCCCAACACAAGTAAACAGATATTGACATTTTGGTACTGGGGTCTAGGTCAAGCCACAAACGTACAACTGGGTCTTGGGTCAAGTCACAAACCGCCACAAACTGGGTCTTGGGTCTAGAAAATCACAAAACAAAAAATTGATTGAAAAAACTCAATTGACTTGTTTTGCTACTAAAGTTATTGGGACTGATTAGCATGCGACTTAAATGTCCGATTAAAATGTCTGAATAGTGATCAGAATTGTAGTTGGATTGTTAAAATTATGTTTGGTATAGAATTGTAATTGGATGGGGTATTATAAGTTTGTTATATAGGTAGAGAAAAATGTTGCTACTGTTGAGCCATTTCGACCTTCGACATTTAAATACCATAACAAACACAAAATCCCCAAGTAGCATCCAAATGGGCATTTGAATGCTACTCCAATCAGCTCCTATAATCTCTCATTTTCATAAAATTTTATATATTTATATTTTTAAACGTTCTATAAAATTTTATATATTACCAAAAATTAAATCTAACCCACACATAATAAATAATAAATAATTTTAACTTTACACTAAAATTTACAATTTACCATTAAAAATGTATTTTTTTCACTTTCTCTTTATTCTATTATTACTTTAACTTCTTATAGAAAAATTACGCGTCAATTCTAATGTATGAAGTTTTTCGAACGGAGGGAGTAATATAAAATAACATTACGTAAGAATAATATTCCAACATGATCATCTGAATATATCATGGCTGTAAGCGCAGCCCATATTGGACTAGTGCTTGGTAAAACATTAGAGTGACCGTCATTATAAGCAACCCCACAATAGACTAAATTACTTGCAGGAAGATACTTAATAACTGTTTGGTCATTAGGTGTTTGATTACACATTGAGACTTTTCAATTCTTAATGTCCAGCAAAAAACGAAACTGTAATTCAAAGAACTCAATATGTTTTCGAAGTTCGGAAAGATACTCAATTGAAATAGCTTAGATAACTTATTAATTTCGTTTGTCACAACTAGTAATATTAACAACACGTCAAAATGATAAATGAGTTCTTATCAAATAATTAAGAAAACTCATTTTAAAATTTAAGCAAACACTCAATTACCATGTTTTTAAGTTCAAGGAGATGCTCACGTTAGCCAGATAAATTTGAAGAAGTGGATAATTACTGTGGACTAAGTGATTTCCAAGTTCAAATTACCATATATATACTCCCTCCGTCTCATCAAACTTCATACATTAGGTTGGCGCATAATTTTATGTGAGAAAATAAAATAATAATAAAATTTAAAGAAGAGGAAAAGTGTACGTTTAGTGATAAAATGTATAATTTTTGTATAAAGTTAAAATTATTTATTATTTGTTAGTGGTTGGGTAACTTCGATTTTTAAAATTGTATGAAGTTTAATGAAACGGTTAAAAATAATAAATATATGAAGTTTGTTGGGATGATACGAGTATCCAGTATATAATTTATGAAATAACTTTTGTATGAATAATATTGAAACATAATCATCTGAGTATCTAATGAATATAAGCACCCCATATTGGACTCGTGCTTACTTAAGAGTGACCGTAATTTTAAGCACCCAACATTGGACTAAATTACTTGTAAAGAGATATATACTGAATTAACTAGTCTGTTTTATGTTTTATTATGGGTGTGATTACTCATTTGAATTGAATTTATTTTATTTTAATTATATTTATGTATACATATTTGTGTATAAATGTAATAAAATGAAAATTAAGAAAATTCAATTTAAATGTGTAATCAAATAGTTCAAAAAGATATTCAAGTGAATTAGCTGAATAATTTTAAGAAATGGATAATTACAGTGGGCTATGTCATTTCCAAGTCCAAATTACCCACTTATGGTAAATATATAATTCATGAAATAATTTTATGTATGAATAATATTGAAACATAATCATCCGAGTATATGATGACTGTAAGCACCCCATATTGGACTAGTGCTTAGTAAAACACATTTAGAGAGATGACTGTAATTAAGCACCTCACAATATTGGACTAAATTGCTTAGAAAAAGATAACTAGTGTTTTTTGGTTAGGGGTGTTCTGATTATATATTTGAGTTAGTTTCTATATTCTAATTGTATTTATGCATATCCATTATATATATCCTTCACACATAAGTATTTGTAGAATTGAATTACTCAATTTAAATGTATAACTAAAAGCTTATCATTATCATATTTACAAGTTCAGAAAGATAAAGTAAATCAGCTAGATAATTGAGTTGAATTAGGATCGATTTAAGTATAAATTGATCTGTTTTATTCAATTAGAGAAGATAGAGAAAAAAGATTGATTATCCATGTTTATTTATGAATCACAACTCAGTGTGTGACATTTCCCATCCAACCGATATATATATAAGGTTTGAGTCACCTTTATTGTAAAAAATAGGAATTAAAATTTAATTGTAAAAAATATATATTGATCTTTTTTAATGATGGTCTGATTTTATTAGGGTTATATTGGACTTTTAATTTAACTGGTAAATAGATTGTTTTTTAACTCAAGTACTATAATTTTTATACATATTACAACTTAATTAGTTCAATTTAATTTAAATTAAATTTTTAGTTGCACTACTTCAATACTGTAATAATATCATCAGTGATCGGAACTAGGAAGTTTATAGCTTTGTGACATTTTATTGTACCAATTCTTTTAATTGATTTTAGTACAAACTCATAAACTAATCTCTTAGTTAAATTTTAAGTTATACTTAGTAAAATCAACTTCACTCAAACATTAATTAATATATATTAAACATTTTCTACAAGGAACATTTTTTTGTTTATACAAAGCATCATATATATGTTGATAAACAACTCTACAAGTGCAGATTCTCGACATGTCAATATACCACAAACATATGTTCATAAAAGAACTGATATATGTCTAAAATGATACTTATATGTGTCTAACGTATCAGATTGTAAATATGACCCTTAATTAATGTTGTTGAAATAAACATGTTGTTTGGTGGTAGTGTACAAAGATATATAGTAAGGAAAGGATTAAACGGTGACAAGGCCAATTTTTTAAGAATGTATTTATCCCATACTGGTCCTCTGACAATTTATTTAGAAAATAGTCTCCTAAGATAAAACAACAGTATTTGAATCAAAGTTCTAAACATACTGGTCTTTAAAATGTCTTTCACGTGAATGACGCAAATGGAGTGTAACTTCTAAGTGCTTTTACCTCGAAGTACAAAACTTGACGAGGCACGTACTGGTCCTTTACAGTTTAGTTGTCCCATTGAATCAAATTCTTGGGATCTCCGATCAATATGGTTGGGTTGCCACCGTAAATTCTATTATTGAATGGGTTTTAAGCCCATTCTCCTAGACAAGCAGTATCCTTGATCTCTCGATAGCGCTTTGGTTAGCGGATCCGCAATGTTATCCTTTGATATTATGTAATCAATAGTGCCCCGTAGAGACCAACTGCCTAATGGTTTTATGCCTTCGACTTATGTCTAATCCTTCCTTACTATACATCCTCATACACTACCACCAAACAACAATACATGCATTGCCCTCACATATGCACGAAAGAATATTGATAATGTTAGGAATATCTTTTAGTGGTTTTGATCAATCACCATGTAACTTATCTTTAGTATAGAAAGGTGATTAGTACTCTCGGTTCACTTGAACATTGTAAAGAGGAAATCACTTAGTATGTTACTCTAATTAAACTTGTATTTGTTTAAGTCTCTAAATGTAATTTTTATGTTTCGAAGATGGCCGTGAAGAAGGATCCTAGCAATGGAGTTTAATCGAAGATTTGAAGATTGCTCAAGTTTTATGAAGACTCAAGGGATTAGTCTCCTCTGAAAAGACACATTCATAAGCCTTGTATAATGCCTTTGCATATTATACCTCTCTGAAAGCGTTGTCACATGGAGACAAGGAGCATGCATGCTTTCTTAAGACACATGTTTCCGTTGAGACTACAAGATAAAAGAAATAGTACAGCGTATTAATTACACCAACTAAAAAGTCGATCCCACAAAGCCCTATCTGAAAAACGAGATAGTGACTTATGAGTACTTATTTCGAGATATCAACGGATTGAATTATGATAAGCTCAAACGGATAGTATTCGAACGACTCTCAAAATCATCTATAAATATCAACACTTAGAAGCTGAGAAACACACGAACTACGCTCATACTATCATATCAAGCACGTATTCTCTCAAGCTCTCTAACTACAGTTCTACAAGCTTACAATCAAACAGCTTGAAGAATCTTTGGTAGTTCTAAGTGTCTGGAACCCTTAACAAGGTTTGATTATCTGTGAAAGAGTTGAACACTCAGACACCCTTTATGAAGTTCATTCTCCAGAACGGTTATCAACACTTAGGTCAGAAAGGAGAATCCTTTCATATACTGAACATGTATATTAAGTTGTGATAACTTCTCCAGCTCTCTGGATAAATAGTTGAAAAGTTATTTAAAGAGAAGCCTGATAAAAATCATATAACCAACAACATTTAGGCGTGGAGTACGGGAAGTACTTGGTTTGGGAAATCAAGGAAAAGCTCCAAGGTTATCTTGAGTACATGAAGTACTTGGCTTTAGAAGCTAGGAAAACACAGGGGGAACATTTGGTTGGGAACCATTTGTTTAGTAAGGATCTTAGAATATGATTAGTTGTAAGGGGAACTCAATTGTCTGTTCTAGTGAATTCTTGGTCTGAGAAAGGCCGAAGTGGACTAGTTGGAGTATTACGTCACCTCCAAAAACCACTATAATTTGCTGTGTTATTTACTTATTGCATTTACATTCTAGCAACACACACACACACATTATAACTGCTAAGCACATTAATGTTTATCTATCGCTTAAAGTCTTCCGCTATCTGAATTTAAGTATCAGAAACCCCCAAGGTCTCTGAGAAATAGTGTTTATCGATGATTGTCTTAAAAGACTATTCAACACCCCCCCCCCCCCCCCCCCCCTAGTCTTTTACCTTTTACCGTTATCTGGACCAACATATAGTGTTTATATACATTCTACATTTACTACATCTCAATTAATATCTTCATCACAAATTCATAGCATCTACTGGAATAACGCCATGATTTTTCCTTCTTATTTGCCAATAATCAATCTTAACTAAAATTGCATATTTTATATGTGTTGGTGGAATTGAGCCTGCAAATTTCACATTCTAAGATTGACCCACATCTAACATATTTGAATTTCGATCAAGTGCAAACAAAATCTATAATTGATCTTCTTTATGGATCATTTACGTGCAATACTAACTAGGCTTAGAATTATAACTATATTGATTGTGCATTGGACTTTCTATTTTATATTTCACATTCCTTCACTTTGATTAGTTTCACAATTTTGATTTAGTCTCAGTAGGGGTTAACAAGTTTGGACTTATTATGGAGAAGATCTCTGAGTTTGGATATGTGAAGATATTTAAGAAGGAAATGAATACAAATCCTTAACGAAGAAGGATTCTACTTGTATTCCAAGAAGTGCTCTTGATGCATGAAAGACTAAGAAGATATAGAAGAAAAACAAGGTGATTCAACCTGATCAAGATCTTCAATCAAGATATAACTCTAGATTAGTTTAGGTCAAAGTAAAAAACTATATATACTAGTGGAATAGTTCATAGATGATATCATAAGCTTTTATACATAAGATAGATATTCTCTAGCAACTGGTTTTAGCATATCATTTTCTAAACTTTCAGTTATTAATCTCTCTCTTTGTGTGTGAGAGATCTAGCGCCGAATTGGTGGTCAGAACTCAGAGAATCCCCTAACTCAATGCTAACTTGAACAATACCATGAGAACTTTGAATCTTATCAATACTATGAAGAACCATATTCAAATCACCCAAAACCATCCAAGCACCATCAATAGAAGCCTGCAGATGAACAAGCTCCTTCCACAAAGATTGTCTTTGCTCCTGAGTCTTGTGAGCATACACAAAATTACAATAGAACTTAACTTTTTCATCTATAGACTGAACCACACAATGAATTAATTGATCACTACAGAACTCCACCTGCATAGATCCCTGTTAAGGATCCCAAAATACCATTATCCTACAATTCTTTCCATAAGCAATATTTCGAAAGAGTTCCATATTCCAAACTCTCCTCCAATAAGCAACAAACCCATTTCAGTTCTCAGGTTTAACCCTGGTTTTCAATGGCTGCTCCCACCTGAATATGCAAGTTGGAGACAACCTTATTCACCTCCTTTATTTTAAGGGGGGGTTGAAACCCCTTATATTCTAGCTTAAGATGTGGAGCCTATCCATGAGAATCAGGCCCAATACGTATTCCACCTCTAGTAGTTCTCAAAGAATATTCCATAGTAGTAGAAGAAGAAGGCCCAACTTGCTTAGAATGCACCTGTTTCTTCTTCTTATTTTGACCACCCAGGTTTTCCTGCAAAAAAACATCAGCAGCACCATGTATACCCTTATCACTGGTCCGAGAAGAATCTAGAGAAGTCACTGGAACCTGCACAGTTTTATCCCTGACTGAGAAGCATTCTCAACATCCAAAGGAACCTGCACAAACCCTACCTGACAACTACTAGAACCAACATGATTAGTAGGCACAATTGGATTAGAAACCACTTCAGATTGATGCACAACATCACCTACTATATTAGCATTACTAGAGAAATTAATAAATCTAAATAATTAGACAAAGCATTCACAACATCTGCATCCTCCCCGTAAGAAAGCATAACAGAAGAATGATTACTAGGCCCACCATTATCCAATTATTCGGTTTATTGTCAGTAGGGGGAACAACAGTAGAAGGATTAGTCATTAGCAACATGAACCCTCCCTCCCTTCTGACATCTATTACTCAAATGACAAAAGATATTAAAATTAGTACAATGAAGAGGCTTAAACTCAAATAAAATTCTTTGTTGTCTAACATATCATCAGGACCTTTCAACATTATATACTCCTTAAGAGCACATCTAGCATCAATTTCAACCATGATTCGAGCATAAGAAAGCCTAATCTTATCATTAGTCAGCTTGTTAATGCAACAATCTTCCCTAACATATGAGTAGTCCAAAACTTTAAATCTAGATTAGTCAATTTAATCTAAACAAGTAAAACTTGTAAGCTAGAGGCATCAAGTTTCATACATGTAGTCCACTATTGAAGAAGAAGAGGAAACTTACCATTCACAGTCCAAGGAACACCATGTAAAACTTTCAGCATATCAGTCTCAATATCAAACTTAAACATGCAAATTCCTTTATCTGTCAAACTAATCGCAGGTGAAACCTTCCAGTACGTACAAGCAAAATGCTCGAGGACTCTGAAGATCGACTTATGTCCAATTATAGTTCCAATCAATAAAAATTGCCAGTAATTGTTACCTTCATGGGCATCCAGCACCGTCGGATCATTATTTCCAATGGCAGAGTGAATTCCAATGGGACACTATTCCCTGGCAACCGATTACCATCAAATAGAGCATTGAATCGCTTCACCAGAAGCTTTCTCTGCCCTACATCACACACAATACACTGTGGCGCCCTAGGCGAGCATGGAGCTTTCACTGGCTGATCAATAGGCGCTGATGGCAGAGACACTAGAATCGGATCAGCATTCCGATCCGGAATATCAACCTCCAAAACCTCATGAATGTCCTCAATCGTAGTATTCTCTTCATACATTTTGCTCACACCTCAAATTCACCTTTCTTTCTCTCTTTTAAACTCAAAATACTCTTTAATCACTCTCCTACTCTCTCATGTCTAAACATCACCATGGATCCGAACCACGAGCTACTTGCTACTTGTTATGCCAAAACACTTTACGAGGCGAATCATAAGCAAGGTGAATCCTTCGACTTGCTTCATTGTTAGTGTTGGTACGCAATGGAAGATTACCCAGAGTGGCAGACCAAGATGAATTACAGCGACCCCGACAAGTCAATCCACAACTTTGAACTTCATGATGAACCGGACATTGTAGATGGTGGTGAAGACAACGACGACAGCTCGGGGAAGCATATGTGCATGAGTGAAGGAAGTGATTTTGCAGAATGTCCAATTGTCCAAGATAAGGTAAAGGACAAAAGAAGTGGTATTTCGACTCAGTCCTCTCACAGTGAGATGGGCATTCAATTTTCTCAGTTTAGGGATGATTATGCTCAATAGCATCTTCTTGAGCAACATGCAGTTTTGGACAAAATTTTCACATATCCAACTTAAGTTCGTGTATTGTGAAGCAAATCAAGTGGCGGATAAGTTAGCTCGTTAGTTGTTGTATAGCTAGTAACTGCTATTGTATGTGTGTTATAAATCCTGATGGCATCTGGTGTGGGGGAAAGTTCCATTTTGGTTGGCCGAATGTTTAGACAAGGGTAGGATTCCTACACCATGGATGGTAGCTAATACTAGTAGTTGTAATATGTAACTCTTATGTATGGGGAAAATTCAGAAAAGGTATCCCAAGTTGTTACAATTCCGAAAAATGTATCTTATTTTTGTGACCGTCCGATTTGTGTGCCTTTAAATGCATTATTATCCAATTTAGGTACCTTGTAACACGTGACGGCTTTATTACGTGACATGTGTCACTTTGTAAAATACATAAATACATTGGACTAAAATGTAAATACGGCATAAATTAATTAATTTTATTTAGATCTTGCCATATAAAATAATTCTAAAATTACCCCATTTAGAACCAATCACATCACAAACTTATACATATGTCTTACCATTAATTTGGATTCGTACAGATTCAATTTACCAGGTCATAAACATTACCTTCCCAATACATCCTTCAAATCAAGACCATTCCATATATTTTTAGGGGTGAATTTCTTTTAGTCCCCCTAATAAAGTTCCTAATAACAGATCCGTCCCTGACATTTGAACAATAACAGATTGGTCCAAAAACCAATTTCTGCATTGACCACCCAGAAAATGCATTTCCACATGGATACTTGGCATATGACATGGAAAAGGTTGGCTTTGGCGGGAGAAATTTTAGGGACTATTAGGTTATTGAAGAAGAAAACACCATTCATCACAGTAACACTCAATTTTTCGCCCCCCTCAGTTTTCTCTGTGAAATGGCTTCCGAAAATTGGCGAATTCGACTATTAGTAACTCGATTCTACTCAACTGGACATAATTCTCGTTGTTGGTGCTTGGTCCGGGTTGAGAGAAACACCCTATTCAACTGGAAAATCGGCAATATAGGGGGTAATTCTTATAACCTTTAATTTTTGCATATTTGATGAATATATACTTTCTTTATTGTTGTTGATAATCTTCGTAGTTGGTGAAAGGTCTGAATTAGGCAAAATCGACAGATAAACCCTAGTTTTTGTTGTAACCCTTCATCTTTTGTTCTAGATGTTAATGTATGATTGATGATCCAGTTTATGTGTTGTTAAGACAATTTTAATTTGATAGTGTTTGATAGTCAATTTTGTGGTTTTATGGTGTTTGTTAGTTAAAGTTTTGATTTTGACTTGTTTGATGATGATTTTGATGGTGTTTGATGACTTGTTTTGTTTGAATTTCGGATTGATGATGAGTATGGTGTGTATGATCAATACTAACATATAATTCTCTTGTTTTAATGTATAGATTCTGAGAGTTGCAAAGTTCGTGTATTCTACATGAAGGAGCAGCACATTTTGACAAATGTAGATGGTTTCAGGTATAACCATTCCGTGCTAAATGATTTAGTAATGAACCAAGTACTTTATGATGTGCGTCATGTACACACATTGTCTGTTAGTATTTGATATTATGTGGAGGGTTTACGTGGAACATATGATGTAATTACTGATGATGATGTTGCACTTATGTTTGAAAGAAATGACAAACTGAAAGAGGTAGATTTGTGTGTTGAGACTGAGGATATAGCATCACTAGCAATAAACTTTAGTCACACATAGAAGCATTTGATTGGTGATGTAGTTGATGATTTGTATGTACCTCCCCTTAGGTCTGAATTCTTTCAAGCAGCACCTTTTAGGACAAGGCCTTATAAATATAGAAGGTCTAAACCAGCCAATGAGAAACCTGACTTTGGCCCTGCTGAATTTGTTGATTTGTGTAGTGATGAGGAAGGTGAAAAAATTGAACAACTCCCCAACACTGATACACCTCTATCCCATGCTACTGAACCACAAAGAAGCCCTTCCCCTGCCACTGAAAAACCAAAAAGAACTTCCCCTGCCACTGAACAACCACAAAGCCCTTGCCCTTCCACTGAACAACCAAAAAGCCCTTCCCCTGTTACTGAACATCATAAAAGCCCTTCCCCTCCAACTGAATCTTCACCAATCCAAACTCATGCTGAAACTGAAAATGCTCCAATCCAAACTCATGCTCAAACTGAAAGTGAACCAAATGTTGAAACTGACTCTTTTGATGCTCCTTATATTCCCAAACCTTTGTCACCCTCAGAAGAGAAGATGAGTAGTGTTCCATTTGATGATATTGAGTTGAATGATATGTTGAACATGCCATTTGACGAACTATTGTCTAGGACCATGAATGCTCATCAAACTGAAAGTGAACCAAATGTTGAAACTGACATGAATGATGGTGTACATCATGTTCAAACTGACATGAAGAATGGAAGTCCTAGTAGGAGCAAGTTAGACAAGGGTAAGAGTAAGGTAGTAACTGAACCTGAATTTGAGGAGGGCGAGGATGATTGGGAGTATGACTATCCTCCAGATGAGTATTTGCATGATTCTGAGGATGAGGAAATAGGGTTTACCAGGGGTAAGATGAGTTATGAAAAGGGGGATGAGAAAAGTGATGAAGAAGATGAAGAAGCTGAACATGAAGAAATTCATGATGAAACATATCAGCCGCCTGAAAAAGTAGCTGATAGTGATGATGATTATGATTATGATTATGATGCATCTGTTGAAATTGACCATGAACTTGGTGTTGAAGATGAGTTCCACTTAGCTAATGAAACATGGGATAAGAAATTCAAAGAGGGAGATCTGTTTATGAATGAGAAAGAGTTGATGAAAAGGGCGAAAGAATATGCATTGAAGTAGGATTTGACTTGGAAAAAAAGAAGAGTGATGCCACAAGATACACAGTTTATTGTGGAGGAGCAGGCTGAAAATGGAGGTTTCATAGCTCTGTACTAGACAACAAGACATTTGCAGTGAAAACTTATCATGGTGGTCATAGGTGTTTGAGGCAGGTCAATCACAAGATAGTTGATCAAGCTTGGGTGGCTTCCAAGATAGTTGGTGAATTGAAGAAGAATCCCAAACTGGAAGAAAAGTACTTGGAAAATGGGTTAAGGTTGAGTTAGGGGTGACAGTCTCATATATGAAAGTATATAGGGCTAGACAACTTGCACTTGAACAACTAGGAGGAGATCCAGAGGAGGCTTACAAGTTAATGCCTAAGTATGAAGAGATGATTTTGACCAATCCAGGAACCACAGTTGGATTCCTTAAGACTGCATATGTAGATAGACCACCTTCCTTTAAGAGCTTTTTTGTGGGTTTGGAATCTTTGAAAAGAGGGTTTCTTAATGGATGCAGTCCACTTCTGTTTTTTGATGGTAGTCACTTAAGATGAAAGTACACTGAGATTCTTCTAAGTTGTGTAGGCACTGATGCAAATGGAGGTAATGTACTTGACTTGTTCTGAATTTCAATTTAATTACTTGCTTATGCTTATGCCTATGTTTATGCTTATGCTTATGATATATGCTTATGCTTATGCTTATAATATAGGTATCTTTCCACTTGCTTATGCTATAACTGAAAGTGAATGTAAAGACAGTTGGGGGTTCTTTTTGTATTGCTTGGAGCAAATGTTAGGAGGATGGGGTGGAGATAGACACTAGCATTTTATGGCAGATAGGCAGAAGGTAAGTTTTTATCATGTCATTCACAACTTAAGTTCACTAAGCAGTCTAAGCAATTCATTCCTTTTGTTGTAGGGATTGGTGGAGATCATCAAGGACCAAGCACCTGGAGTTATCAACAGGAAATGTGCTAAGCACATTTATGATAACTCAAAGGAAGATGGCCAAGTGCAGATCTGATGAAGCTATTTTGGCAAGTTGTGACTGATTATACACCATATAGATTTAACGAGGCTATGACTAAGATGAAGGAAGGTAAAAAAAATGGCTTAACTTTAACTAGTATCTGGCATAATTTGTGTGAACTGTGGTGTTGCATAGTAACATGGTTTATATTCATTCTAACATCAGGTTCCCAAGCTGCATATGATTACTTAATGTCTATTGAAACTGAATTGTGGGCTAGGCATGCATATGATCCTAGTGTTAAGATAGATCATGTCACAAACAACCTAAGTGAATGCTTTAATGTTGGGGTCGATCCACTTAGGGGTTTCTCAGTCCTTAACATATGGAAGACCTTAGAACTCAACTCATGAAGAGAATTACATTTAGGATGGCTAAAGGGTTGAGGAATAAGGTTGTTGCTATGCCTAGGGTGATGTATAAGCTCAATAAATTATTAGTGCAGTCCAGGAGATGTTCTAAAATGTCATAGTGGAACATGGTGTTTGAGGTTCAGGATATCTCATTTAAGTTTGTTGTGAATCTGGATCAATGAATATGTGATTGTAGAAGATGAGACATTATTGGGATACCTTGTAGGCATGCATGGGCTGCTACCAATCATATGAGGCGGGAAGGTCAAGATTTCATATCACAGAACAACACCAAAGCAGCTTACCATGCAGCTTATGATATTATGATCAAAACCCAACCCCTCAACATAATTTCTGGCCTAATGGTTTGAACAATGATGAGTGTATGCCACCTGAGAATAGAAGACTACCTGGCAGGCCACCTGTTCAAAGAAAAAAAACCTGCTAAGGAAGGTGCAAAGAAGCATTTGAAAACTGGAATGAGGAAGACCTACAAGTGTAGAAATTGTGGCAAAAATGGACATAACAAGAAGAAATGTCCATTGTTGAAGGTATTTTTCTTGTTTTTATGTTTATCTGCCTAGATTTTAATCATGTACTAATGTTGTTTTCTTCTTCTTATAGGGAAAAAATTAGACTAGTACTACTTCATCTCAAGACAAAGGAGAGCAGGCTAGTAATACTTTTGCCCCAGAGAAAGGAAAGCAAACTGGAACTTCTATAGCTCAAGGGAAAGGAAAGCATACTGGTAAAAGAAAAGCAGTTGCAGCAGGTCCAAAGAAGAACAAGACGCAGAAGAATACCCAAGCACAATGCTCTCAGAATATCCCTTACTCCCAGTTTAATTCTCAGGAATGAGTGAGCCTTCTCAGTTGTGATATTTTGTGTTGTTTTGTCTATTGAGCCCTGTGTAGCATTGAACTTATTTTGTGTTGTGTTTACTTGGAGACTTTTTGTTTGGAATGGTAGTATTATGACTTGAAACTGCAACTTTATGTAGAAATGTATATGTTATTTATGCTAGTAATTGAACCAAACATTTCTACTACAATTGCATTTCATAACCTTACATGTCTACTACTCCCTATTTGATGCCTTAACCAATAGAACCATACATATCCTATTTATGATGGATTGTTCTTCTTGTTGCCTTGCTTGTTGTTGGTTGGATTTAAGCAAGTCCCTTAGGAGAATGTTTGTGTTCCTCAGTTCTTCTTGAAGTTGTTGGTAGGAGGCAATCATCTCTCTAAGTAGCATGCTCGTGTTGTCTTCTTTTGGCCTTGATTGCTTCATCATCACCTTCAAATTTCTTCTCAGCAACTGCATCTTCATCTTCTTCTTCAAACCAATGAGAGAAAATGTGCACTAACACCGATTGTACATCTTGCCGAGATTCTTGTTCGAAGAGGACTTCCATACTTGAGTCTTCCTTCGACATTTGACACATAAACTTGCTCCAGATGCTTTTGAGTAGATGATGACATTCACAACTAAAAAACTGGACAACACCAACCAAAAAATTCCGACGGAGCAGTATTTGTTGCTATTACCAATAATTACCAACAATCAATTATTCTGACAAAATAAATTAAAATATAACAACGAATGTACCAACAAATTTATGTTGCAATAAAATTTATATTGGAACATCGTTTAAATAATGAAGAGAGCAATCAACACCAACAAAATTTTCCAACAAAACTAATTTTGGCACTGTTATTTCAACAGTTTTCCTACAAATTTTAATTTCCCACATGATTCGGTTGAAATGTTGTTCCCATTTATTTCAGACGTTCTTTTATTTATGGTAAATAACTAAAATTCAACACTTACTCTTGATATGATAATTACAACATGTTTTCTATGAAAAAAAAATTGAATCTAAAGGGGTATAGCAACTAATGATATGTTAGGTGAAGAGGTCGAGAGACCAAAATTTGTGTGTATGTGTTATGTTGTAGGTAATTGTGAATAACATGCCAAAATGGTACAAGAGAGTTTGTGTATAACTAGGACTAAGTGTTATTTCGAACAAATATAGTGAAAATTAGAGTTTAACCAAGTATATTATATATATTACTCAATCATTCATATAGTTTTAGTTGGTGCAGTGGTAAGAAATTGAATTAATAAAGTAAATGGTGCAGGTTCTCGAGTCCATTAACCACAATTAAGTATTTATAATATTTTCACTTTTTCAACAAATGTATTTCATTGCTAAGTTACCAACGCCACTATCGCCAACTTTTATCCAACAAAATAAATTTGTTGGTAAAATTTTAACCTTCACCAACAAAATTCGTTGTTTGTACAGTCCTTTTTTTTGTAGTGACTTTTTGGATAAAAAACAACAAACAATTGCCATCAAAATAGCTCCACATGAGCTTATATACATACACAAATAAGCCTGGCAACGGCTATTTTTTGAATTATTCCATACAAAACAATAACAAAATAGACCATCATATTATCTACAAAAAACTGATCCAAAAGAATATGCAACGACTAGTTATTCTTATAAATCAATAACAAATTGGTCCAACCGCCATGTTGAAAGAAAAGCCTAAATCAAGAAAAAAGGCCAAAATGATTTTTTTTAGGATCCACGTAGATAATTCTGAGCCACGTAGGAGTGAAGAGTTGACTTTTGGACTAATATGTTATTGATTTATGAAACTTGTCCTATGGCGTGATTGTTAAAATGTGGTGGACTTTCTTGTTAGTAGGGTCTTTATTAGGGAGACTGGCTGTAAATTTTCCTATTTTTAGATATAAACTGCGACGAATAACAAACTACATCTCTATCACTAGAACTCAATCAATAGAAATCTTATCACATCATACGTATAGCAAGTTAGCATCACACAAAAACCAAAGCTTAGAAAATATTTCCATGGCGGAAACTTCCAGGCCATGGAAGCTGGAGCTCCATGGCCGGAAATCTTCCACCAATGGAAGCTTTGGAGCTTCCATGGCTATGGGTTGTATGGGCTGCCATGGAAGCTCCAATGGCTGAAGTTATCATTCTTTTTTCCTTTTTAATTTAAAATTAATTACAAATAATTGATGAGGTAATGGATAATGGAGCAATCGATGAGTTAAATGGGTAATTTTGATAATATGAGATTAATTCATACTTATACCGACAATGAACCGCAGTTCAGAAGCGCAATTCAGTTGGTAAGGCGCTTCACTTCCAATCAATAAGTCGTGGGTTTGTGTCAACCTTTATTCGTTTAAAAAAAAATAATACTTATATAAAATAATGGGGTTCAATTAAAATTATTTTATTTATAAAAGTATTCATTACACTTTGAAAAATTGCAAAGGGACACAAGTTGTTCAAGTAAGATGTCACCCGTCACGAAGGTATCGTATTGTAATATCTTGTCAACTTAAAGTACCAAAATTTAACGGTTACAAAATAAGACAAAGATACTTTTTTCGGATTTATATAGTATGTTGTCTTCATTAAAAGAATTGTTTCAACGCATATGATTGGTAATTTATTCATCAACCATGAATACAAAATACAAGTTGAAAAATACATCTTGAAAGTCTAATGGTACGAGTCTCTTCGATTGTATTGCAAGTACAAGGCTTGAGTTTAAAGCTTTGCCCTTGAAGCTTTTGGATCATCCAACAAAACAACTACTTTTCCAATAGCCTTTCTATCCCTCAGCGCTGCAAAAGCCAGATGTGCCTGTAAATCAAGAACAAATCCACCCAATACAGTCGTCAGCTTACCGCAACCTTAACTTAACGTGCTGCAGATAGTCGCTATATTACTCGAAAAACATAACATTTTAGTCTTACCTCGGAGAGGCTAAACGTATGCGATACATGGACTTTGATTAAGCCCTTCGCTTGCCACACCATCATCTCTTTCATCGTATCTTTAAGGAACTTCGGATTGTACATTCTATATGCTCCTGCGTCAAGTCCATGAACCGTCCAGTTCTGCCATCAAAACAGAATGATCAAAACATGACATAATGTGAAACTGTCCGAAATCTGCAGTCTTTATGTGTTTCTATAGGTACCTTAACAAGGGCAATATTCATCGGGATAACAGGAAGTTCCCCACTTGCAAAACCTATAATGACTATTTGTGCTCCCCATTTCAGCAATTTCATGCTTTCTTTCGATAGCTTACCTCCTACCGGGTCATAAAGAATATCGACCCCTCTCAGCTTTCTCGCCTTTAAGAATCCTTTTACGGTATCCGTAACATTATCTTTGCTGATGTCTACGACAAGGTCTGCCCCGAGTGACTTAAGAAATTGCGCTTTCTCTTCTCCCCTGCCACAAATCGACTCTCATTAATGACTTAGTACTAGTGTTCGTACTTTCTCATGAGACATACTACTAAATTGTCATTGAGAAGATAGGCGGTGCGGCATACCTTGCA
This sequence comes from Plantago elongata, assembly GCA_036897095.1. Classification (NCBI taxonomy): domain Eukaryota; kingdom Viridiplantae; phylum Streptophyta; class Magnoliopsida; order Lamiales; family Plantaginaceae; genus Plantago; species Plantago elongata. Next base: position 18,664 of record JAYMSP010002379.1, read on the forward strand.
ACGGCAATGACAACTGCACCTTGGAGCTTGCCAATTTCGACTGCAGAAACTCCAACTCCACCAGCAGCACCAAGAATCATCAACACCTACATTTGTTTATCGCAACGGTAAAAACCCGTAATGTTTCTGTCCATAAAAATAACTTTTCTTGGAATTAAAATGCGTAAAGAGTTGACAACATACTTGACCCGGTTGAATGTTGGCTCTGTGAATAAGCGCAATGTGTGATGTAGCATAAGCGATTAACACTGTAGCAGCCGCTACCATGTCACATCCTTCGGGTACCATATATCTGTGGTGCCCAAATAATCGACACTCAGTTAGATTTTTAGACGTTAGTAGGTTGTAATAACATATACGTAAGAATCTTACAGATCAGATTCATCAATGATGACGTATTGAGCAAAAGAACCTGCAATCGCGACAGAGGAGACACGATCACCAACTTTAAAATTCGTAACATTTGGACCAACGGCCTCTACTATGCCAGAGAAATCGGATCCAGGGATGAACGGAACCGGAATCTTAACTTGATACGTGCCAAAAACTTGGTAGTAGTTGAGAAAGTTCAAACTGGTGGCTATTACCCTGACCCGAACATCAGTTGGAGATTTCAGTTGGGGAATAGGGTGATTTCGGGACAAGGTGAAGACCGAATCGGGTGAATGATCGGGCCGGGTGGTCGGGTCGCCAAGGTTTCTGCACACCAAAGCTTCCATTGTCGATCAAAGACTGATAGATAAAGGATGTTGGTTTTCGTTATTGTTGTTTGGCTAGCTTTTGATGTGATATACAATGGGACGTTGTTAAGTTATAAATAGCTAGCAAGACCAGTAATACTATGTCTAATCGGTTAACATTTGGGTATAATTTAAAGGGAAGTGTTTGAGAAACTTCTCACTTCACCAAGTCAAGCCATCCAATTGTCTAATGTAAATGCGAGAGGGAAAAAAGTTGGTTTTTGGGTAACTTGAGTTGTGATTGTTACAATTTTGTAATTTTAGTTCTGATCGTTTAATATTGATACAGTAATTTCATTTTGTTTTGTGTTTGTTCAATTTTTTGTAATCTATTAATATATCAAAATTAACGCGACTGTTGATTTGTTTGCGAATTAGTTAACTCTTCGTTAAGTCGGCTATTGAATTACACATGCTCCTAAGTTTCAATAAATTATTAATAAATTTTACTATAAGATTATAAACTTTGTCAAAGTTAGACACCTATACTTAAAATAGACAGATTACATGTAACATTAGAATACCAGTTTTCATTTTAAAATATATATTAAGCCCCAGAGCAAGTAGCAACAGCCGCCCTAAAAATTACATCTATTGCCCTACAAAATACTCATGTTACATTTTATTCTTCATTACACATTGAGACATTGAGTCAAACGTTAAACTGGGGCTAAGCACATTTTTAATTTACGCTTTTAAACAGTTCACATGTTTATAACTTTCATTTCTTCTACAATTTTGGAAGTAAGTATAACACATATTTACAGTAATAACTAAAGTGGTGTATCCTTCAACTAATCCAATACATATTTTATAAAAATTTAAATACACTAAAATAGAATAATAAACTCCGTTACAACATTTTACCCTTAACTAAATAACCTTAAAATTGTAATGAGCAAGTCCAGTAAAAGACCTTATTTTGTATACAATAAAAAGAATATACAATATACTAGTATAATTGATGTGAAAGTGCACAGTTATAGGAGAAGTATGGTATTTTCAAATATTTAGGAGAAATCATGTTTTGAAATTCAAGAATAATACTTTCGGAACATAATTTGTACGTAATCTCGAACCCTCAATCTTCGACTAATTTGAATTCTAAATGCCAATACAACGGTTTATCCAAGTGTTTTCCTTAACTAATTCTCAAGCTAAATTGTTCCTCCGTTAATATTTTTCGAATGAGTTTTCCTTAGTAATCCAATTAAATAATTTCTCCCTCAACACGCAAGTCGATTGTGTTAGTAGCTGGCCAAGACTTTGTCTAACTTTAATATTACTATAGCACATATTCAAATCTCCTTGTAACCAATTTTATCACTTTGGTTATTTGTAAAAGTAAGTGGCCATTCTTCTGTCTTTGGGAGACAAAAATCAGTAGGGGTGTGCAAACAATCACCCGCCCAACCCGATCGTACAAGTCCATACTTTATTCATACCCGTGGAATAATTTTGTATTGAGAAGTATGTGGGTTAAATTTTTATAACCCGTTGATGATGGGTGGGTGGTGGGTTGGTTAGGTGTCACTCGCAATCCACCCGATACCCACCCGTTATCCGTCATATAATTTATATAATAAAAAATTATATATAACATCAATTAATTATCTTTTAAATAAAATTATAATAGATTAATAATAATAAAATTAGAGTTATATAATAACAACTGAAAAATACAATACTCCGGAACTTCTTTAGTTCGAAAGGCGCTAGGCATTGTTCAATCATGTACTATCTGCCAGAAAGATAACAAATTGATAATGGGTTTATTCAAATGGTTCGGAAACTTTCTGATGTGTATATTATTAGATAGAATTTGGTTAGTCTGTTTGTGTGATTTTGTTTATATCGGGTTGTTCTTATACTTTTGTAAATTTTATTCTGAGTTATAATATATATAGTAGCTACTAAAAAAAATTATTTTACTTCATTACAAAATATTTTATTAATTTGATAGATTATAATACTATATTTTAGTGAATATAGTAATTCACCCGTCATCCGTCCGCCATTATTATCATCCGAACCTCTGCAGATTGAAAAATTACTCCAGCCATCGTGGATCGAAAATAATCACCCGTTATAAATGGATTGGCTTGATGAAAGTTTGTCCTCTAAATCTTAGATAACCTATTCAGTTTGTTAGGAGCATCAATAGATTGGCTATCTGTTAACCAATCAACCAAAGAACCTTATGCACGGTATAATACTTACAACACCAAATGAGGTATTTTAGTAAATAAATTCTAGATCTATGCGATCACATTGTTAAAGAGCACAAACAACTTATATCTCTAGACGAAGTAGATCGACTAGCACAAACATAGCCACCTATCCATCTTTTCGCAACCAAAGTGAAGCCTACTATGTAGAATTTTATTCCAGGGTACACCTACGTACTAAATAAAATACCTACTCTAAGCATCTGCTAGAGAACACTTTATTCTACGCATAAATTCATCTTCATTAACTTATTAATCATGAGAAGCATATGATGTATTTATAACCTCTACAATGGCTTTAGACTCTAACCCATCAAGGATATAACCATATCATTTTCTTAACTAGTAAAATTTACATGAGGAGGGAAAAATGTTTTATTTGGTACACTAAAGTGAGACAGTTCCATTTTTAATACGGTAGAACGGTCTTGTTCAATTTCAATACACTAAACAACCACGCTTGTAATTTATGTACTCCGGTCGATTAAATTGATGACGTGGAAGCTGGAGTTTCGATTTTCCCCCAAAATACGTATATTAACTGTATTTGAGGATTTTGACCAAAAAATGAAAAGAAAATACATTATGAAGACACGTGTCGCGATTTCATTTATTAATAATATTTTTAAATTACAAATATTAATTCTCTATTCTTTAAAGTTTATGGATATGTATTACTAATAGCCAAATTATTTTGGTCTCTATTTCTTTTTTTTTTTTGTAAATTATATATGTTTTTTTCTATCTCCTCTGTAAGCTCCATCAATGGAGGACACGTGTCACTTTCTCGCGCGTAACTTATGGGTATAATTGTTTAATATAATTTAAAAATATTTTACGTTTTTTACATATAAAAAAATTAAAAAATAAAAAACATAAAAACGAAATTTGCTACAATAAACCTTCAATTGGGATTTTGAATTCCGGCAAGTAACTCGTCTTTTTTTACTGTAGCAAATCGTATTTAAAAATTTATTTTTATTATATTTATTTAATTTATATGTAATAAAATATAAAATAGTTTTTTTATAAGTTTACTTATATTTTTATTTCAATTTAAAATTTATTTTATATATTTTTAAAAATTATCTAGATTGAACGAAATTGTGACATGTGTTCTCATAATGTATTTTTCTTTTCTTTTTTTTATCAAGAACACTCAAATACGGTCAATATACGTATTTTGGGGAGGAGGGGGAATCGGAACTCCGGCTGTCACATTATTAATTTAACCGAAAAATTGACCGGGGTACATAAATTTCGAGGGTGGTTGTTATAGTGTGTATTGAAATTGGCCAACGTATTAAAAATGGAACTATCTCATTGTAGTATAAAAATAAAAATATTTGACTCTTCCTAACCAAGTAAACTTTGCCATCAAAATAAAATCTAATAATATTTAAATTATTAGATATACCTACGGACTATCGTATCACAGTTATATTAAGCCTTCAGTCTTATGATCATCTTCTGGTCGTAATGTTGATGCACACTCATTAGCAGGTTCAAGAAAGAAAAGAATGCTTGCTTTTAAAGAAATCAAACACATCGTTCTTCAAGTATGTCCATCTTTTATAATATAATGTACATGATAAAATAATTCTATGAACTAAGATTACTATTCACTTGCTCAAATGAAATATATTATTTAATTGCAATATTTGAATAATATTTCTTTAATAATTTTTAGTAATTGAATATTATTATTTCATATTTTCTGAAGTTATAAATTACTTCTTAATTTCTAGGTGATCTAATTGTTAGAAATTTTATAATGTGGCAGAGTTGGTGATTATATGAACTAGTACAACTTGAATTATAATTTATCAATAATCATTTTAATATTAATTCTACATTTGACATATGTCTAGAATGTGAATGGTGTCGGTATTTGAATAAAACACATCATTATTTAATGATAAAACTTGTCGGAATATAATATCTAAGCCGATTATTACATGAAGATACACATTTTATTCTGCGATAATCTTAAATTAATATATCAACAGTATAAGATAACACTTGAAATATGATCATTTATCTTATACCCCACCTAAACACAACATCGTCGCTTGACTTCAGCACACTTTGCTTCCAAGTTATTTAGTTAAATGGACCGTCACCTTAAAGTTCTGTGAATTTTCCGGAAAGTACAATAAAAACATGTCAGTGGGATTCATAATTCTTCAAGAGCACAACAATTTTGACTATCGGGCACATGGAAGTACTATTTGGAAATCTCACGAAAAAAGGATAGGCCAACAAAAAAGTCATTCATTTTAATTACATGAATGATTCCATTAGTTCTGTCATTCTTGATTCGTGTGTTATACGTACTACATTTGATAATTTTGTGAAGTAATTTACAATTTTAGTGAAACACAAGTAATTTATATTATAGGTGGCAAAGTTTGACCGACCTAACACTCACTTCTTAACCTGTGGAAGTGCATGGAACTAGAGATTCAGGGACAATGTAACAAACACAAACCAACTAAATCGAACATACAAATTTGAAAATTCATTTTGTTAAAAGTTAAAGAGTGGATTTTTTAATAATTGACAAATGATAATATGCAAAAAAAAATGCAAATATACACAAGATTTGTAATTTTACCATACATATATTCTGTATAGCATGTTATATAAAAAAAAAGGTAGTGCAAACTTATTAATATTATAAAAAAATACACCAGCAAAAAAAAACTCATTTTTTTAAAAGTGCATGCAAATATGCCCTACCTTAATACTTCATCTCCGCCAATTTGTGGAACTATATAAAAATCTCACCAATTAACGTACGTATATTTGATCACCTGTAGGTGGCAAACTTTGACAACATAAAAATCATTGGAATAATTATAAAAGCATCTACAAAAATGTCCTATTTTTTAAAAACTTCATTTTTTTAATTATATTCTTCTTTCAGTCACCTCCCCAAAATGATTTCGTCTTTCATTATCGTTAAGACTCAACAGACGAAGTCAACCCGAAAATGTCAACATTTTTAAAATTAAATATATATATATATATATATATATA
>JAYMSP010002380.1:0-24666 GCA_036897095.1 Plantago elongata
ATGCTTGACTATCCTCACTGAGTCCTAGTGACTGACACTCTCCCTGTTTCAATAATTTTGTTTTCCCAGATTTTGAGCACGCTGAAGGATTGGGTAGCTAGCAGATAGCCGGTCTCAGACTGATTCCGCTGCTAATATTAGTATAAACGTGTATTTTCCTGTTTTAAATTATCCAGTACATTGGGCATTGTAACGGATAATGTTTTGATATTTTAATATAAATGTATTTGGAATATTCGGCACAACCCTTGACGTCTGAACCAGATCCCGGCTGTTACAAGTGTGATTGTCATCTAACCAAATGGCAGGTGAAAGCTATTGGTCTCAGGCTGTCACCTCTCTACAAAGCCGATATCGAAGAAGGGTCTATTGACTCGAACATACAAGTTTCCAGGTGAGATATTCGACTATCATTCAACCATGTAAGAACCTCAACATCATTAACATGTAAATAACCACGTCTTCCATATCTGAATGGCAGGCCATCGGTGGTCGAACGAACTGTATTTATGGAATTTGTTAGATCATACATTAGTTACTTTAAAAATGACATAACCCAAGTTAAACATTTACATGTACTAATAAGAAATATGGTTTACATAAAAAAATGAAGACATTAATGAAATATCATAACCACCAAGTTACCTCATTTCCATTCCATATGTGATAAAGAATATGGTTTCCAAATGTGGTAATCAAGTTCTTCAGCTTAGGCACTCCATCATCTACCATACTAGTCATACTATCATATCCAGAATCATAAATTGCCCCACTCGATCCTACTACACGGACAGCTGAATCTTGCTCCCCTAATGATTGCTTATCATCAGTAGCATATTAGTGAGATGGTACAACCATCAGGCCTTTCCCTTTCTTTCTCCCAGGCATCCATGGTCGAGGTGGTAATCTTCTCCTTTGAGCCTGGTACTGCTCATCTCTCAGCGTATGCAACTGCTTCTGGAGACGGGATCACATCATCATCCTCATCCTCATCATAAGAGTGAACTACTGCAGAAGTCAACAAAGTATTTTTGTAATACACAAACTAAATCAACAAAGGTATCAAGCACAAATACACGCTAAAATTATTACAATACACATTCACAACAATTCGGCAAACATGCATAAGCAATACGAAAATCTAATTAAAATGAAATTAGACATATGAATACCTGGAGATGGTACCAAAGATCGAATAGGAGTCGCAATATGAATGTGGGATGCCGAGTTCCCATCCCAATGAGGCGTATCGATGTTATCAGCATCCATAGCAACCACTTTGTCATTTGTTGCACGCTTCTGACGTGATCCAGTAACAATTCGACCATGGAGACGTTCGGAATGATCAACATCTTTTTTCTGTTTTCCAGCTCGATACTTATCCATCTACATTAAACAAGAATCACAATAAATCAACAAATAATCCATAAAAACCAAAACAACATGCAAAATACAAAAATAAATAATTACACAATAACAATCGTGGCATATACATATGTAATACAACAAAAAATTGGTCACAAATAGAATAAAACTTGTTAGAAAATTTATTAAATGCATAATAAAAAGTTACATTATAAATTACAACATGTTCATCAAACATTAAGCAATATGTAGACAAAACAATTAAGAAGAATCAGTATAAAAGCAAGAAAACAAATAAAAAACAGTTAAACTGGACTGTTTACAGCAAAAATCGGGTCAGGTTAGCACCGATAACACTAAAAAAGGTAAAACATAAAAAGGTTCAATCGGACTGGTTCTGGCCAGAACCGGTCCTCGCCAGAACCGAATATGGCCAGGACCAGGTCCTGGTTAGATCGAGATCTGCCAGATCTCGATCCCCTGATCGGATCTTCCAAGCTCCGATCGAAGTTCTAACAACTCCCATCGGTGCTTCGACTGTTGGCCGGATTCCGGCCAACGGCCCATCGTGGAATCCGGCCAACAACCCCCTTTCCCCGAGGCTCCGACGATTTATCAAGTTGACGAACAAAAATGTAAAATACTAACCTTTCGATTTCTCATTCATGTTCTTCGATTTCGTTTGAATGGTCATTCGATCGAATAGGAAGGAGGAAGTGTATTTAAGGGGGCTAAATGATAAATTTAAAATCTTTTTTGTTCAAATTGTATTATATTTCAAATTTTAGGAGTTATTTTACAATTTTATTTAATTTTAAGTAAAATTATAATATATTTAAATTGTGTCCTGCGTTTAATATATTTAGTCCTATGTTTAAAAACTCCCTTGTAGAATTGAAGAATTTAGAGTGAAAAGGCAAAGTTTTGGCCTAGAGAAGGAAGGGTGAAGCAATGGTCTTGATGGGAAACTGTCTGGATGTGACTTACTCCACATGACTGGCATTAGCTATGGTTGAGACAGAAAGGAAAAAGGTGGAGGAATTTTTGTGTAGCAAAATAGTGATTGTTACACTTGTGATTTTAATTGTAATTTATTGATTTATATACCAGTGTAAACCTTATTTTCGTTGTTATTAATTTATAAGGTAGTGCAGTGGAATAAAATTGAAGTGGTGAGGAGGAGGTGTATAGTTCAATTTTTATAAGGTATAAAGTGGTTTAGGAGTAAAGAGATATTAATATATGAGAAAATAATTATAATTTTGACCGTTTAGAAAAAAATACCGATTAAAAAATAAATCAGGTTTGTATATTAGATTTGAAACCCCCATAATATGAGCCATCAAGACTCTGCACTAGCGCAATCCAGTCCATGTATAGACTTCATACAAACAGAGCTATATTTTGGGCTAGTCTGTCGGACTATTCTATTCTTTAGCCCACTTGTATGAGATGTTGCTAGATAATTAGGGAATGGACCACAAGCATATTAACCGGGAGAGCCGAAGATCATTTTTACGTAGAAATAACATTTCAAAAATGGTTATAAAAAAACTATATCACGTGCACACTGTAATATAAAAATAATTATATCATACTATAATATAATATTAGGTTTGAAAATTGTATTATGTGAACACTATATACAATTCTTTCTGTATATTACAGAAAACTGGGCATCTTTTGGGAAAAAAAAATAACTGGTTCCTTTTTGTCTTTTGACTCAAAAAGAGGTAGGTGGCAAGAATTTTCCCTATTAACCGGGATAATTTGCCCGGGTCCAAACTCATAAACGGCAGTCTCGATCTCGAAGGATAACATAAATAACTAGGACTTTTCTATTTTCAGACCGGCTTCGTACCGACCTGAACATAGATCTCCATTAGATGTTCACCATATGACATGTAATTCAATATGAGTCATCAGGTTTGATTCTAAGGTAATTTTAAGTAGATTGATTATTATGTTATTTTTTCATAATTAAATATGTTCAGAATATTCAAATTGACTATTATATTCTTAGTGATATAATTATATTTAAAACATATGCAAACATAACACACAATAATAAAAAAGAGGGCAAATTATTTCTACACCTCCTGTTAGATTTAAAAGTTGCAGATGGCTACCACCCAAATCAACAATTACATATAAGTCCTAGTCGATAAAAATCAATTACATCAAGGTCCACGAATTTGACTTTCAGCGAACTTAAGCCAGAAAAAGTGATTTCAGATTTTGCATTTGACCAAACAGCCTTAAATCCACGTGAGGATCACATGAGTACCTGGATGTAATTGATTTGGTTTATCCGGTACTTACCCGTAATTAATTTAGTTACATTTATTTGTAAAGCATTCAACTGAACTAGTATGAAAACACGTTTATGTCTCCCCTTTCTTCCACCCGTTTACAACCGTAAATCACCTTCTTCTCCGATCGTTCTTGTTTTGCGCGCTCCTGTTCCCCACCCCAAAATTATTCACAGAGTCAGACTTTGGTTGCATTAATCATCTTATTATCCTCTTGGAATTGCAAGTTTATGGAAAAATCCAAGAAGGCTAATCAACCTCTCAACAAATTGGTAAAGCTCGTACAACAGCTCCGTCATTTTCCACCTCATGTCTGATTTCAGCTTCGTTCTCCTCCGAACACAAACAAATCAAGTCATCATTTACCTTGACTAGGCACATAAAGGCTGAAATAAACTACTCAATTACATACGCACTATATTTTTTTGTGATATACAGAGAAGAAGCTTGAAATTGAGAGAAACCCATTCAACTTCTCTTTCTCCTTCTTTTGGGTCCTGGCTGGAAGTTCCCGTTCGTCCTCTGACAAATGTTAATTGCTCATAAAAACGAAGAGAAAAGGCTACGCAGAAGATGGGGAAGTGGAGCGCAGAAGATGGACAATCGAAGAAGAAGATTTCAGCGCAGAAGAAAGAACAAGTCGCGCAACAACACAGTCCCCGACAACACTCAAACGCGAAGAAGACGCAGACGGGAAGAAGATGGAGACGTGAAGAAGATGCAGACGGGAAGAAGACGGACATGGGAAGATGACAGAGAGTTTTGGCGGATGGGAGAAAGAAAGGTAATTGTGGTACTGTAATTTTTCCAATCCAATTAAAAGTGAAAAGAGTTGTTAAGTCTGTGTTTGGTTTGACTCTAAATGAATAGTAAATTAAGTTGGTCAACATTTTTACGGATTTATGAACCTGGATGTAATTATTAATTTCGAAAGATCCATATGCAACATTACAAAATTAATTGCAAAGCCATGATTATTGGTGTTTTCAAGCCGTAAGATGGAAGATGAGCTGGGAAGACTTCTATCTTCTCTCGTTTTTGGTCTCTATATATATATAATTAGTTTGTACTTGATCTTCATCATTTTTTAGATTCTTTTCTGCTCGAATGAAACCAGCAAGTTGGTTTTCAAGTTGTACAATTGGTGTATGGATTATTGAATTTCTGAAGAATACGAACAACCTTAATTCTCCAATAAATAAAAAGAATAGTGTTCTTGAATCGTTTAGTTAGTGCTATGAATGTTAGATTGGGTAGATAAGAGAACGCGTTCGTCACATGTAGGCCGAGAGTAACAAGTGTAAATTAAATAATGCATGTTAGCGTTGAGAGTCTGAGAGATGGGAAGACATGATCACATAAATACGATGCAGAGAAACAAAATTATGTTTATGTTTATTGTAAGAGTTGGGGTGGGATTAATTAAAATTTATGCAATAATATATCTAATTAAAATTTTAATAGGAGCATTGTTGTACAATCATATTTTACTAATTAAAATATAATTAATATGATATAATTTTGAGATCGTACTTCTTAATTATCTAACAAAAATATATATGTAGGTCGGTATGAAGCCGATCTGTTAATAGAAAAGTCCAAATAACTATATTCCACAACTTAGATATATAAACAGTCCTCATTTGTGTACTTGTAAAACTAAGAACATGGAGAACAACATTTATTTTAAGAAGTACAATGATAAACAAGTCAACAACAACAACAACAATACCACGAAGAAGATTAAAGTACACATAACACATGAACCTCGCTAAACAGGGTAAAAACAGAGTCGTACGCAGAAGCTTATGGTGAGAACAGAACTGGGACGCATGCATATTGAACAATCTGATATCAAGTTGAAGTTCTTGATGCAGAGTTCGATTTGATCATTAGCAGAAGTAACAATAACAAGCGAAACCCCATCCCCTGTGATGACATGCTCCGTGCTTAGCCTTCTCCCATGTTATGCATTGTTTGTTACACTTGCTCGTGTTCAGGCACAACCCCGACCATGTCTTGCTCAACCGGGGACACACATTTGCATCTACCATCTGGACATCTACATGGGGCGAAATAGGTATTTATATTTAATTAGAGCACGAAGTCATGTTTACCTAAAATATGTGAAATTTATAGAAAATATTGATCTATTTCTAAACGTCAAACGAAAATTACATTTTATAACAATTATCTTAGACTACTAGACTAAAATTACTTAGAAAAACTTGATTTATAAGGAGATCTAAAGTCTTTAAATTATCATTTATATAAATGTATTAACTAACAAATTAAGACAACAAAGCGCATTAATATGTGTTGGGAAAATAAAAAACTAGATTTAATACTTTTCTTTAAACGGTCTTCGAAATCGAACACATCAATACTCTTTAATTTGCCTCTGACAGTGTATCACATTAATATGTGTTGTCATTGATTCCACTAATTTCATTGAATATTAGACATTTAAGATTTAAAATTAATTTCTAATTTAAAACTTTAAATTAAAGACAATTAACTTTATAAAAGTCAAAATGAAAAATGTTAGAGGGACTGAGAATAAATATAAAGAGTTATGTAAATAAACATATTCAAATTGAGTTTTTAAGCAATTTTTGTATTAAAAAATACAACCGATATTAAATTTTCTCAATTCAAATTCAGAACTAAACACTCTTATATTTCTTGACTTTTTAGATTTAAAAAATAAAAGTGAAATAGGATTACCGTATGAGGCAATGAGGAGAATGCTGAAGAAGAGGGTTAAGAACATTGTGGGGTTAATTTGGGACTTGGCCATTTTTATCTTGATTTTGCAAGTAGCAAGTGTTGTATTAGTTTTGCAGTGCTAGCTTGATGAATGAAAATGTTGTCAAAGGGTGATATTTATAGGGTTAAGTTCTCACTAGTATAGTATACTAATTAGGTTCTGTTATTTTAAAATAAAATCTACTTAACTAAATTAAAATGAATTAAATTTAAATAAAAGAAACTTGACTGAATTTAACTAAATTGTATTAAATTGAAATAAAATAAAATATAAATTATAATTAAACTATCAAATTAAACTGAATTGGATTGATTTTAAGTTAGGTGAGGAATAACTTCCCCTATAAGTCAACTCAAGATTAATAAGGCACCTTGAAACTTAACATTTTAATTCAATGGAAAATCGAGCTACTTTTTCGGCACTTCGTACGTGACATGAACATGAGTTGTTGACTTACTACTATTTGACTACAAGCATGCATGTATCCATTCATCTTTATCTAGAGTTGACGAGATTTTGATTGGGATGGCATTTAAATGTCTCATTTGACTCGATGAATATTGATTTGGTCTAAAATACACTTTAAATACTCTCATTTTAATTTCATTTCAAATACAATTTCATCAAAATCAACATTCAAATGCCATGACAATCAGCCTCTCATATTAATTAAGGTTCACGTTGTTAATTTTCAGTCAACTTATAAGTAGTTTTACTTGAGCAATGATGTACCAAAGATCTTCACCCTACTACATGCTTATGTAACGGGACTACTTGCAATCTTCATTTTTTAAATTTCTTTTGTCTCTATTCTCTATGTGATGTGTTTTCTTTTCTTTTAATTATGCAGGCTTGAAGTTTGATACTATTATTTTGCTCTCGTCCCAAGTGATCAGGCATATCTTGACACACCAATTTTGCGGTAGTGTTGATTATATTTAGATAATGAACCATTCGACGTGTCTGATAGGAATTAAGTTTATCGCTAATTACCACCTCTTAAGCCGAAAGATCCGCTAATTCTTGCAGAGATGCGTACTTATCTAACTAATCCTCAACTTGATTGGTATTTATGGATTTCAAATGGATTTAATAATCATCATTTAACTGATTGAGATTATGTGTTCTATGCTAAAACCTTGAAAAACGTAAGATGTTTCAAAAAAATAAAAAAAGTCAATGTGTTTTTGAATTTTTGCGATTTTTGAATTTTAGTGGTTTAACCGGTCGAATCTTTTTAAAAATCGTCGAGACACACATTTTTATTATGATTTTAATAGAGTATATTATGGTTTTAAGTTAATAGTATTGAAACTTTTAGTTACAGTTTTAACGTATTTTATTAATATTTTAAGATATAATTTGATGATTTTAATGTATAAGTATTATGTCTCAATCATTATTTAATTTGTCTGTTAAGTTTTAAGAGAGATGTGATGTTTTTAAGGAGTTATATAATAGTTTTTAAGATGGTTTGTTATAGTTCTAATTGACAATCTAATTTCATTAAATCACAATTGAAAGTCTAAAATATCCAGGAAGATAATAAAACAAGTTTAAAATAGGCTATTGCGACAAGAAACACTCAATTATTTAAAAGTTTGAAAACATATAATCTAAAAAAAATTACAATAAACAATCATTCGATTTTTTCATACAAATACAAATTAAGTTGTTAAATACTTTCTTTTGAACTACACTAATTGTTGGTGAACTTCGGCTTCCTGTAAATTGTTGCTTGTGCTTGTTGTTTCACTAATGCAATCAAACCTTTGAGAGTCCTAGCATGAAGCTCGATGTTATCATCATCACCTGCTTAAAACATTCAACAACTAAATTAATAACAATAACAGCTCTCATTAAACTATCATATTGGTGCTTAAAAAAAAAGAACATGCAAAGCAAACCCAAAGTAATAAAATTTATGCTTAAAACCATATCAGTTCCCCTTAAAACTATAAGAATACCTATTAAAACTATAACAAAAAAGGAATATTCAACACAAGCTAACAACATTAACATCCATGCTTAAAACCTTGACAACGCATTGTAAAACTATAATAATATATTTTAAAAGCTATAGCAAATCATTAGCAAACAATCAAATCATAAATATTTTCTATAAGCTAAAAACACTAATTTTGATGCGTAAAACTACAACAATAGATCTTAAAATATAATATATGTACGAAAAATAGTAATATGCACCAATATTGAACACAAGCTTAAAGTAGCAAATTTGGAACTTAAAATTGTATCAGTGCGTATAAAAACTACAACAATGCATATTAAAACTATAAGAAATCAGAAACATGCAAACCAAGCTAAAAACAATAATAGTGATATTTAAATCCATGAGATTGACTCTTAAAACAATAAGAATAACTTTTAAAACTATAACATAACACATGAAAAAATTAAATCGTGAATATTTCATCAAAAGCTAAAATCACTACCGTTGGCACTTAAAACTTCAATAGCATATCTAAAAATTAAAATATGCGTTAAAGCAATAACGAACAAGAACATTAAATAGAAGCTAATAACATAATAATAATGCTTACAATTTTAAACACCAATTATTAAAATATATGAATTCTCGTAAAATTATAATACTAAATTATGATATACACACACATACAATCACTATTTAACATATTAAAAAAAAAACCTTCAATTCAGACAACAATCTCACGTTGAATTAAAAAAAAAAAACATATGAAGAAAGAAATTTTGATTATGAAAACTTAAATGAAAATGAAAGGAGTATAAAGAAGCAGCGAGAAATACAATCAGTAAAGCAAAGGGAGGAAAAGGATAAGATAAAGCTTCTACCCAAATTCAACGTGTTGAGAGCACAGTGCACATTCCCCGAGACAAACAAACAACGCGAGAATATGAAACTTGATCTCCTAGTTAATTTTGATTGAAGAAAACCAGAGCCGTGAAGCTAGAATTCATTGGACCGGAATGACGACCACAACATCACACAGATTGCAAGGTGGTTTCAAATTTAGATTCGATCTCGGATTGTGCAGCTTCTCCTATGAGGAACGCGACAATCAACATGAAGAAGAAGATCGACCACAGATTGGAGATTGGAGAGAGATGATGTTTATCTCACTAGATTTTTTAGAGAGAGAAAGTTGGTTGAGTGGTTATGGTTTAGTTAAAGTTGTGTTATTTAATTCGGATATTTATAACAAATGTACTTACCAGTTCATTATTATGTAAACCGGATTTTCTTGTATATGAAAATCTTCCATTTTACTATACAAACTCATGTTCTATTCAACTTAAAATCATTTCAGTTTCATTCAATTTAGTTCAATTCAGTTCAGTTCAATCTTGCTTCGTTATAATTTATAACTATAGTTAAGTTTAAATCCATTTAATCCAATTCAGTTGAATAAATTTTAGTTAAAAAGAATAAAACTTTAATGCTGATGAAATCTTAATTTGACTTTAATGCTAATAATTCTAACTATCGTTTAGTAGATAAATATACTACTCCATAAGTACTACTTCACTAGTTGTAAATAGTGGTTGATTTAGTTTCATATAAATAAGAAATTGATTTTATTGAAAAAATAGTGTATTTAATTTTAAGTTTATTAATTATTAATAAAATCACTAATGTGTAGTGAATTTTCTAAGTATTACTATTCACTAGAGTGTAAGTTACACTAATTTATAATTATCTCCTATTAAAATGATAAGGATTCATGATGATCCTAGTTCTGGAATACAACAATTTGATTAAACTAAATTTTAATTTTGAAAGGCTTTTTTTCTTTTTTTTTTGAATTAGACATTTCATTGTTTGAAGCTTTTCTTTTTTTCTTTTCTGAATGCTTATGTGTTCCAAAGTTAAATAAAAAAAATCCATTAAGTATGATACCTTAATACTAAGGTTATGTTCTCTTCAATTGAAATTTATTAAAACTGAACTGAATGAAATTGAATTTAACTGAAGTACTCCCTCCATTCGAATTGGATATCCCGTATATCATTTTGAGTTGTCTCAAATTTGTTGTCTAATTTTCATATTTACTAACTTTTGTACCCCACAACCCAATATTATAATAAAAAGAAACTTAATGGTTACATTGAAACAATGTCTGAGACCACAACTCTAAGGTCCGTCAAAATTTTCTCGTATATCCGAAAGATTTATTTAAATATTAATTTTATTGTTTCGCACGAGCGAAAATATTACGTAAGTAGATTAGGTCAAATTTAAAATTTTAACGCCGAGCGGATTTGACGTTAAAGAGAAATTTATTATTAATAAAATAATAATAAAAATAATAAAATAAAAATTATTTATTTTATTTTTCCTATGACTCGAGTACGACTTGAAAAGTGCCCGGGAATCGATTTTACATTTTTTCGGATTTTATTTGCGAGCCGTTCGGAATTAAAAAGGAGCCAGTTGAATATAATAGCAAAAGTACTGAAATAACCTTGGCTCCTTCTTCCCTTTTTTTCCCATTAAGGGCATTTTAGTCCTTTTAACATCATCTTCTTCCCCAACACGGCTGTTCCTCCATTTCGCCCGCTCCATCCGCTAGTTCTTCCCCAAATCACTCCGTTCGTCGATCCGGCCCGAACCACCGACCGGAGGCGACGCCGTTGTGGGACCCGAACCCACGTGACGAATGGCAATTGAAAAACGCGTGGAAGGTGGAGGAGAGGTGAGTCATTGCGAGGGGGGAGGGGACGCGGCCGCGTCACCGGACACGCGGCGCTCCCGGAGCATCCCCACCGCCTTATTCCGCCGCTTGAATGCTATAAATAGGCCGGGATCGTTGCCATTTTCTTCATCCCATTCCACAGCCTCTTCTTCTCTCTCAAACCTCCGCCCGCAACCGCCACTGTCCACCGGCTCTGGCCACCACCGCCACCTGCTTCGACCACCCGCCACCCATCACCACCAGTGCCGACTACCTCGTCCCGAAATTGAGTCGTTCACTCGATTGATTATTCCGGTAAGTATCTCGATCGAATTTTGATTATACTCGAATATCGAAAGGGAAATTAATTAATAATTCCTCGCAGCCGCGCCGCTCCGGTCAACCCGCCTCGACTACCGTCACGCTGCTCGACGCTCGATCGGTTAGTGTCGTGCTACTCTTGTTTATTATCGCTAGTTAGCGTTAATTATCGTTGATTATCATATTTTAGTATTAATTAATGTCTATTGTCGTTAGTTACTAATAATTATCGTAATTACCGGTTATTAGCATTTACTATCAGTTAATGGAGAATTTAAATTATATTGTTACTCTGTTGAATTATTAGTGTAGCCGATAATATTAAATGTTGTAGTATCGACTGGCCGTTGACTGTAGGATAATTGCCGCAGGCTGCGGACTGTGTTGAATTAAAGTAGACTGGGTACTGTTGGGTTGATTGTAGACGTCGACTTGCCGTCGACTAGGGAATTGGAATATAATAATACTGTTGATAGTATTGCACTGTTAAAACAGATATTGGGTAGTTACTATTAGAGGTTGGAATTATACTGGGACAGACTTGTCGTATGTGGTCTGAATTTATCTGTTAGGAGTCCTATACCGAATATAGGTTTATTATACTGAGACGGACTTGTCGTCTGTTGCACCTGTTAGAAATAAAATACCGGATAGATTTTCAGAAAATAAAAATGTCACCTTGACGATTTAAAGGAAATAAATAATTAAAGATCAAAAGGTCGAGTCGTGTTAAACAGTGTCAAGTACTTGAACCAGCAGATATTTAATTCGGATATGGGATTCGTTTACTAGTTATAAAACTGTTAGAAAATTATTAGGAGGTTTCTAAATAATGTAGTCCGGAGTTTAAGTAGTACTGTTTATCTGTTTATCAGGAATTCCGGAGTATCCTGACGCACCAGATATATACGGTGAGTGATAGCTGGCCTTCGGCATCAGGCCCTGGGAAAGTTAAAGTGCCTTCTTTCGTTGCGTTTCAATTCATGTACCTGTTTATCTGCCTGACTGTCTAACTCTGACCGCGACTACTCGACGACGATCGACCGGCCCGTTTACCGATTTAGTTGACTGATTGTATCACTGTAGATAACCTGTGTTAGGGAATCTTATCTGTCTTGACTTAACATTTTATTACCCCAATTGATGATTAATACTGTACATCGAGGCCTGTCTACTGATCCTGTTTACCGATTTAGGTTTCTAACTGTATAAACTATAGATGACCGGTACTTAGGGTACACCACCTGTCTTGACTTAATATTTTATTGCTCAAATTGCTGACTCATACTGTACGCCGAGTCCTGTCTACTGATCCTGTTTACTGATACTGTTACTGCTCCTGTTACTGACCCTGCTCATTGATATTGTTACTGAATCTGCATATTTCCCCTGTTTCTGATCCTCATGCACTGCATTGCACGAAAACCGTTTTCCTGAAATTATAACCACACACTAAAAATTGTTTTGGGAAACCGTTCACGTCCTGTTTAACTGGGTGATGTCACTTGCAGCACTACTGTTACTGGTCTTCGGCAGTCACTAAGTGTCATGCAGAACAAAGCGCTACACCATGTACCCATGGTGTGGGCACCTCTTGAGTCCGTAGGGGCCACCTCTAGGGGACTAGCCTATAATGTCACTATCATGTTACTGTCGTCGGGTGGGATCCAATGCCGCGGTCTTTCACTATTACTGCCGTTGGGTGGATCTCCATGCCACAACACCCTCCTGTTACTATCGCCGGGTGGAATACCTACAGCGATCCTGTCCTGTTCCCGTTTGCGGTGTCCCCCCTGTTCAAAAATAACTGTCTGATTAGCGTGTGTGTTGGTTTACTGTCTTCTTGCATTTCACACGCATATTCATGCATGCCTGACTACCCTCACTAAGTCCTAGTGACTAACCCTCTTTCTGTTTCAATAATTTTGCTTTCCCAGATTTTGAGCACGACGACAGGCTTGGGTAGCTAACAGTCACCCGGACTTTGGTCGAATTCCGCTGCTACATTTGGATATGGACTACACTGGTCCATATCCAAATGGGAGAAATTCACTTTTGGTCCACTAGTTTGGGGTGATTGGGACGCGCAATCACCACTTTGCATGTGGTGTGAAATTTAGTCCACAACCTATATGAATTGACAAATTTAGTCATAATTCGTTGAATTACAGGCGAACTGAGCTAAGCTGGCATTTTTTTGCTGACTGGGCGAGCTGGCCACACTTCGTTGGCTTACTTGGCGTGACACCTCAACGAAATTAAACACTTCAGAAAATAGAACATGAATCTAAAAACACAAACAAAGAAATTCAAAATCGAATTAACGCATTTACCCACCCAGATCGAAATCAAATAGGGAAGAAGATTTACCGAAAGCAAAACGAGATGGAATCGCCTTGGTCAAGATCAAATGAGAAGAAGAGCTGTTGGAGGCGTGGACGAAGGTGGAGTCACAATGAGAAGGCGACTGTGGTGGTGGCAGAAGGCGATGGCAGTGGATCAGTGGCGGGACGTGGGTTGAGCTGTGGTGGTGATTGACAGAGGTGGATGGACGAATGGTGGTGGATTCGGAGGAGATATGGTGGTTGGTTTCAGAATCGATGATGGCGGTGGTGTGGCTGGACGAAGATGGTAAAGTGAGGCGGTGAAAGGGGCAGGGGAGGATGAATGGTGGTGGATTCGGAGTAGATATGGTGGTTGGTTTCGGAATCGATGATGCCGGTGGTGTGGCTGGACGGAGATGGTAAAGTGAGGCGGTGAAAGGGGCGGCGGGGGAGGTGATGGCGAGTGGCTGAGGAAGGCAATGGAGAAGCAAGAAAACGAAGAAGAAGACGATGGAGTCTATGTCCCAATCTGAAGTGTTTAATTTTGTCGAGGTGTCATGCCAAGTAAGCCAACGAAGTGTGGCCAGCTCGCCCAGTCAGCAAAAAAAATGCCAGCTAAACTCAGTTCGCCCGTAATTCGACGAATTATGACTAAATTTGCCAATACGTATAAGTTGTGGACTAAATTTCACACAACATGCAAAGTGGTTATTGCGTCCCAATCACTCCAAACTAGTGGACCAAAAGTGAATTTCTCCCATTTGGATATGGACCAGTGTAGTCCACACACTACAAAAAAACCACCTTTTACCTGCGGTTTCAAAGGATTTACTTGCATTTCAAAACGCAGGCAAATAAAATACCAGCGTTTGAACAAACTCAGGCTCGTCGCCACAAAAAGCTATGTCATTAAAGGTCTGTCTGCATTTTTTTCTGGGCTTTGGTATAAGTTGTGACCTTTACTTGCATTTCTAAAACGCAGGCTATACTAAGTGAAAAGCAGGAGAAAGTGATATTTCCCTGCTCTTTTGTTGAAACGCAGGCTAATGTTACATGCGAAAGTGCAGGGTAAATTTCATTTTTTTCCCTGCACTTCTGTGCAAAAGCAGGTAAATGTGCTCTGTTTTAATTGGGAAAAGTAATCCATTTATTTCGTGCTTATTCCTTTCATTCAAGCTCTTGGTTACCTGTTTTCAATCCAATATATATGTAAAACAAGTTGAAATATGCATAACTCCAAATGTAAAACACTATGTGAAGATTCAAATGTGCAATTATATTAGATTCGTTTCCAAGATAATATGCTTGAAACTGAAGAAGTTTGGCATATACAGTTCAATTGAACAAGAAGCAAACAATAGGATACATATTGGGCAAGTGATGTTTCCGATCAAATTAAGATTTAAATTCGACTCACAAACAAGAATTTTATTCATATACCACATAAGAATGTACTTGCAACAATAAACAGGTAGTTTCCACTCTTCGTCTTAAACATCAACCTCTACACATTTTGAGTCATAAACACCAAGTTGCAAATTAAACAAAACAGACGACAGAGGCTCTAATAGGAAACTTGAATGTCACAGTAACAACCGAGATATTTTTATTGGGTGTTGCGAGAATCGAACTCGCCATCTCTCACATAAAGTGAGAATCATACCACTAGACCAAACACCCATTATCACTAAAGCACACGAAAAATGCAGAAAGAGTGACATTCGGAGAAAAGGCTAAGATCATGTAACGGATCTAAGGACATAGATTGGACTGCAACCTCGGCCAATATCAAACTATTCAAAGCCGTAAAATCTACGTGGGAGGGGGGAAAGAGAGAACAAAAAACAACAAACCAAGAGCAAGATCTAATGGCAAGTAATATGCAACCATCACCAATATGACATGGCTTGATGAATAACAAGTTAGTAGAAGAATAATTCACAGTGAACTTATATATGTCCCAAAGTTTGGAAAACTTACTTCTACTGTAAGTTCAAGAGCCATGTATTATATCCACTGCAAGAAGGAAAAAATCAGGTTATATGCTCAAGCTATGATCAACCATAATCTTTGTTATCAGATGGAAGTTCACCAAAAAGAGTATAGAGAATCACTAAACATACAGTGCCACCAATTAGAAGTGAACCCACATAATGATGACTTGTGTACAATAAAGATAATATATCAAGAAAGTAAATGGGAACCTGCAGTTTGATATAAATCCTGATTCTCAACAATCATAATGTCTTCTCCTCTTTTAAGTTCTGCTAATTTCTTTTGAACAATAACTACAACAAGCACAATCAATTGTATTATGCAAAACTCACAATTTGTTTCAACTTATACCTGAAGTATATCGATCTAGTTTGTTGTTGCCTGCAAACATAATAAACAAGTTCAATCATACCCTTCACATTCTTTACCGAAGCAATTAGCATTTTACATGCAAATTTATATCTGACCTTATCATAAGTCAATAACATCACTGAGAGCCAGACAGAGTAAAGATGGCAGTATGGTCCAAGATCCAGATTAGGATGCACGGAAAGCAAACCAATAAGCTGCGCTGCTAGACATATTCAACACTAAACACAAAAAAAAAGCCATATTCTTACTCACAGTGATCTCAATCAATCACCAAATGAAGACAATAAAATCTATACCGGATTAAAGAACATATATAAATGGTTTAATAGCCATATATCAAGAAGATGAAATTTTGTTGCAAGGCGTCCCCTGCATCTACGCTAAACCTCTTTGATTAAAGCATTCTTAGCCTGACCTGATATAAGGTGTTCAGTGCAGCCAAAGAAGATTCATGAGACATAATAATGCTCATACGCTGAAGAAGCAAACTTTTGAGCCACGGAAGAGCACTAGCCCACACAACGCCTGTCATAAAAATGAACTAGTTTAGCTAATCACAGGAAAAACTATAATCTCAATCAGAATAATAATACACGACATGAATCAAATTAAATCATGGATTTTTTTTCTAGTGATGAAAACATTTTGGCATGCTAAATGAAGAGTTTGCAACTTCATCATTATCTCTGCTAATTGTATAATTTCCCGTCAGAGGTGAATCATAGCACCTTTCATCACTCTTACTGCAATATGTAATTGAGGAGAGGGTGTTCAAAAATACCGAAAAACCGAACCGAAATGAAAGGGTTCCGTTTTCGGTTCGTTATTTTTTACCAAATCGGTTTTCGGTAATTTTCGGTACAATACCGAAAACAACCGAAACTGTACCGAAAAACCGAAATATCGTTAATTACTATTATCTTTTTTAGTTTTCAATAACTTTTACTTAGTTTCTATATATTGCATATCGTCAAATTTGTAGAAGCTTAGATTTTTGTATATTATAATTCTTACTATAGTCCGTAGATAATAAGGTTAATTTTCTCACCTTGTACCCAATATATTTTCAAGCATTAAGGTTAATTTTCTCACTTTTTTCATTTTTTACATTATTTTTTTCGGTATTTTCGGTTTTTACCGAACCGTTACCGAAATTTTCGGTATGATACCGAACCGAAAATAGTCGGTTTACATTTTAAAATCATTTCGGTTTTCGGTTCGGTGTACCGTTACTGAAATGAACATCCCTAATTGAGGACACTGCATCACCGCAAAAGATTTTGCTTACATGTACAGAGTAAGATAATCATATCCTACATAAGAGAACAATAACAACCAAACCTGAGGCTCTAATGTAGGAAGTGCAGGACGCTTATATTGTCGCGTATTTACTTCATGTCTTCCTGTATCTTGCTCCCATTTCTTCCTCTTGACAAATGCATCTTCAACGATATCCAGATTGGGCGGCTCTTTATATTTTTCAGGACCCTACATTCACACATCTGTTTTAGACATTTTACTCAGGAAGAACCACAAAGAATGCAACTGTAAACAGACCTAGTAATTTCCAACAATACCTCATCATCAACCGAAGTAGCTTTTTCCACATACCAATCAGATAACACTCAGAATTGCTTATAGAACGGCTCCTGGCAAGGAAGCTGTTCGTTAAGGCCCATACGCCTCACAAGAACACTTTCTGGCTGTTCGCTTGCCATCTCTTTTAATCAATCCTCATCTAAATCAGCAAGTAACCAACACCAAAATGCAAGAGAATCAGTCTATGTGATCATACTTCATACAAACAAGGAAAGTCACAATCACACCAACTAGCTCACACACATTTACTGTTCTTGTCAACACGTCTCGCGCGACTTTAACTTTCCAGCTACAATATTCAGCAACTTAACTTCCTTTCAGGGTAAATGATTAACTCAGGATAAACTATATAAAAGGAAAAATCATAGTTCAAAAGTAATAACAATCCATCCATGTCCAACAAATAGCAGTACAACTATAAAACTACATATTCGAGCAACTAACTTTCGATTCAACAAATACGTCTCACGCGATGTTAACTTTCCAGCTACGATATTCAACAATCAAATTTCACTTTAGGCTAAATGATTAATGCAAGATTCAGAACGAAAAGGAACAATCATCATAGTTCTAAAACTCAAACCTCCATCCAATTCCAACAAATAGCAGTAGCAGTAATACGAAAACACTCATACAGATTCGAGCAATTAAATTCCGATTCATTCACCAAATATTGAACAACAAAACAATCAATCGAACTTTCCGATCAAAAAATAAAACAATCGACAATACAAAGTTGACTAGTGTTAAAAAATGAAGAATCGTACCTAAACAATGAAGAAAAAGCTAGAAACGAGACCTATGAACAGTCTCCTCCACGGATACACTGTGAAATGAGATGATTATCAGAACTGATTTAAGATAATCGAGATGAAATGCTAAGGATAGGATTTTACCGGAATCAGCTAGTGAACGTTTATTCCGGCCAACATTTGGAATTTTACGAACAATTTGGGTTCCGAGAAGAATCAGAGCTCGTGAATCGGGATTTAGGATTTTAGGGCATCGTTGTATTTGGAATGATGATGAGGGAGGGACGTTAGTAATTTGCTGAAAGGACTAATAATAGTTTCGTTCAACTTGTTATAATTAACTGCAAAAGTGTCGGTAGAAATTTACTTTTTTGGAGTTTTTTCTTGTTGCCTTTCCTATGGAAACGCCGCAAGGAAACAGTGGACATTTCCTTGCTTTTTGGCACATAAATTGTTGTTGGTCATTTTATTTGTCCTGCTTTTAGCCAAACGCAGCAATAGAGTTGCAAGTAAAACTCCTATTTCTTCTAGTGACACTACTCCACACCTATCTTCTCCTCATCCGTTTCGACTTGGACTACTCGTTTTTTCTCTCTCTCATCCACATATAATCAAATTTAAACACCTAGTACTGTTAGAGTGAAGTAACTTGCTGAATGCTGATGTAACTCCAAGATTCCTGGTCAAGTGCAACAATATTTCATCTACTTATCTTTTTAGGGAAATGGTAACTAATAAGTCTCTCATTTCATTTTGAAGCTTCTCCATTGCATTTGGGTTCTTGATCAGGGCTGTCAATGTCCAAATTATCGTTGCTGCGTTGGCATCCGTTCCAGCTAACAGTATATCCTGGTAAGGATTAGTCAAACAAATTAGAGATTGCTAAAAGGATATGCAGCAGGAATTAATATAATTTAGTGTGTGTTCTTATAATTTAAAGTGCTCTATAAGTATATAAATAATTTCAAATTAAAGAACTATTGCATACAGGAACTTACCATGATGACGGCTTTGATGTGATCCCACGTGAGATCAATCGAACATAACCACTCATCTTTCAGCTGGATTAAGAGGCGGAGCAGGTCTGGCTTCACAGGTTTAGGACCTGGTGAATTGAGATGTTTATCAATGTGTTCCTGGAGGAAATCATCCATGTCTTTGAAAGCATTATAGAGCCTAGGCAGCATTCCATTCAATTTATCTACCCAACCAAACCAGGGTAAGTAATCAGAGACAAACAGGCCACCCAGCATAGCCTCATGTTCATTCATAAGCCTGTTGAACCTACGGCTTCCAGATCCATCATTGCTATAGTCCTTCCCAAATGCAACTCTACAGGTTAAGTTACCCGCAAAGAACATCATGACCTCGCTCAGATTCAAAACATTTCCTGAATTGGCCCTACTAGATATATTTGCGATTACATGGGACTCTTCCACTTCCCGAATAAGCTGGAAAGAATGCAGTTGTTTGCTGCTGAGCAGCATCACACAGATCTTTCTTAGTTCTCACCATGAATCATTGTAAGTCGTGAATGCTATGTCTCGGCCACTGTAAGATAATACATACCATCCGTGAGTTCCTGGCCGTCCACACAAGCCAGGTCCTGAGTTTTTAGTGCTTCTTTTGCAACTTTGGGAGAGGAAAGTATAATCACAGGAACTTCACCGAATTTCATCAACATGATGGGACCATACTTTTGGGAAAGTTCCATAAGTTAATATGGGGATGGAGATCAGAACTGATGAACTGGTAGAGGTTTCCGATGAAGGGGAGGCCTGGCGGATTTCGTCTTTGATTTGCTGCAAATAAGAGCAGAATCATTTTTAGTCTTTTCACTCTTTGATTGCGTTATGAGATAAATATTGTATTCTATCAGTAGTATATAGAATACCATGTAATTTCGAATAATTGACATGTTCTAGCTTCTCAACAACATGTACCCGTCTTCCATTATTTGAAAAACAAAAACAGATCACAGCTTAAGATAGAAAAATGAGTGAACACAAATACATTTGACAAAGGGAAAGCTTATGGTAGAACTTAAAACCGTACCACCACACCCTGACCCGCGATTTAATTGGTGCGCATTGATGTGGAGTATACCAATAAATACTCCGTGATTATTAAATTTTTAATACAAAATATTTAACTAATTTAATAAGTCAAAATCTTGAAAAAGGTAAGATTTTTCAAAATAATTGAAAAATAATATTTATTGTTATTTTTGCAATTTTATAATTTTTACGATCTGACTGGCTGAATTTCTTAAAAAAACGCTGAGCAAACATTTTTCGTTATACTTTTAATATATTATGTTATGGTCTTATAGAAAGTTTTCGTTACAGATTTTAACGTATTTTGTTAATTTTGTGCTCATTTTTCGTTATGCTTTTAATATATTATGTTATGGTCTCATAGAAAGTTTTCGTTACAGTTTTTAACGTATTTTGTTAATGTTTTAAAAGATGATATTATAGTTTTAATGCATTAGTTGTTTCAATCATAATTTTAACCTTTTTTGTTAATTTTTAAGAGAGGTGAGATGGTTTTAAGGAGCTACATGATAGTTTTAAAATGATTTTTTTTATAGTTTTAAGTGACAATCTAATATTATTATCCAAATATTAAACAAGTCTAAGTTTCAGAAATATTATTAAAACACCACAAAACAAACTTACATGAGCTACTTGAAATATCGAAACATTCACTCAACTAAAGATTTTAAAACATCTATTCTCATAGGGATTCTCTTTACAATAAGACATTCCTTTTTAGATTAAACTTGCTAGTGAAGTTTACTCCTTTTGTTGTTTGTACTTGTTGCTTCAATACTTCATGACACTTTTGAAATAACTATCATCAACTCGATGTCATCAACACCTGCTTAAAATATCGATTAACAAAGTTAAAACCATAGCAACTCACATTAAAACTATCACATTGTTGTTTAAATAAAAAAAGGAACATGCAAAACAAACTAAATATTGATTAGTACAATCATATCATTGCATCTTAAAATTATAACAAATTATAAAAATGCAAAACATGCTAAAAATAGTAATATTTATGCTTTAACCTTAGTGGTGCCTTGTAAAACTATAACAATTGCTCTATAACCGAGCATATCCAAATAATTAAATCATAAATATTTCATTAGGAATTCAAAAATTAATGTTGGTGCTTAAAACTATAATAAGAGATCTTAAAATAATAACATATGTGCTAAAAATTATAGCACGCAATATTCAACTGTATTTATGCCTCCTAAAACTAAAACATGCAATAAAAGGATAAAAACAACGACATTAATAGTTAAAACTATAACAATGGCTCTTAGAGCTATAACAAGCAGAACATGCAACACGTGCTAAAATGCAATATATGGATGCTTAAAACTATAACAACATTTCTTAAAACTATATCAATTTCTCTTAAAACTACAAAGTAGAAAATACAACAAAAGTAGAAAAACTATAACAATAGTTGTCAAAACAGTAAGGTTCGTGCGAATTTGTTGTTCAGATATAAAATTCAGATCTGAACATATTTTCGTGAATAATTCCAAATCCGACGGGCTAGCTTCTTCATCATTTTGAATTTGTGTATTTGAACATTCTAACAACTAGATCTAAAAGTTTTAAACATCAAATCATGAAAACTAAATTGAAAATTATAAAATACACACACACAACTCACAAAAGCGAAGAGGTTTTTTACCGGATTCATGTCGATGGAAGCTTGGAAGGTGGAATCCGGTGGAAACGTGGTGGAAACGGCAAAAATCTGACTGATCTTCGGCTGATCGTGAGAGAGAGAACCTGCGAATACATTTTAGTGTGTGTTTTTCTTTTTTTTTTTTAAATTTGGGTTGTTTTGGGGTTATTTATAGGCATCCGGTCCGATTTTTTCCCGTAAAAACCACAGATTGATTCTTTTAAATGGTTTTCTACGTAACAACTGAACTTTTCATTATATAAGAAAGTCTTGATTTTCACTATACTTACTCTTT
Source organism: Plantago elongata (assembly GCA_036897095.1). NCBI lineage: Eukaryota > Viridiplantae > Streptophyta > Magnoliopsida > Lamiales > Plantaginaceae > Plantago > Plantago elongata. The sequence continues at coordinate 22,499 of JAYMSP010002380.1, forward strand.
ATTTAGAGACGATTATATACTTTAAAGAAATAAGTAATCTTGTCAATAACAAATTTAAGTTTTATAAGTGTTGAGAGTTTTAATTGAACATTGACTAAATTAAAAATATATAACTGTTAGTTCAACCGAAATGATGAGACTGCCAAACAGCCCAGTAGGAACAACTTCTCTTGCATACAGTACAAGTTAGGTTTAAGCTAATTTGGGAAGAAACGATTAGGTATATTGCATGACGGTGCTTATACTTATAAGATAAGGGTCATCTAACCGCTACTTAGCAAGAAGTAAACTGCAATACTAATACAACATTATTTCACAAGAAATTTGGAAATTGATGGATCATTTTAAATACAAAGTCCAATAAAAGTTTCCTTACGGAGAGTTCGGAGAGATCCCTAATTTTTAATATATATTGCCCTAGTTTTTAATATATATTATTTAATTTTTTTATATAAATAGCATGCGTTTTAGTTTTTACTAATATTTATCTAGTTTTTCGTGTTATATCTTTATGTTGTACATTTGTGTTGACGTCTATTTTTTAATATGTATTGTCTAGTTTTGTAACTATATTGATGATCTTGTTTAGTTTTATAACTTTTACATAAATTTCATTCCGTGTAATTTATATTGTCTAGCTTTTACATTAAATTGTCTAGTTTTTATATTATATTGTCTATATATAAAACTAATTCTCTAATTTTTATATGATATTAAATTTAAACTATTGTTTAGTTTTTACATTTTATTATCTAGTTTTTACTTGATCATTTTTAATAAATTCGGGTCACAAAGATTTGTGAAAATTAATCCAAAGTCAAGTTTTGAAATTTTTTTAATTTAATTTTACTATTTAAAGTGGAATTTCAGGATAGGAGCTCTCGGACGATAAGCTCCATTTCAAATAGTCTTAGGCACAAGGTAGAGTGGATTTTTTTTATGCACAGTAATTCCAGGCAGGACCTCAGTATCGATATCTTCCTCCATAACACCGGAAGGCAATTCCCAGTCGAACGAGTACAGAATATTCGCAAGCAGAAGCTCCACCGTAGCTAGCCCGAAAGAGATTCCAGGGCATCCCCTCCGCCCTGCTCCGAACGGGATCACCTCAAAATCTTGACATGTGACATCAATCTTACTATTCAAGAACCTTTCAGGCACGAACTCATTCGGATCCTCCCAAGCCTCAGGGTTTCTTGCAACTGCCTAAGCATTTATGTAAACCATTGTCTTTGGCTCGATTTTGTAGCCTGCCACAATTGTTTCTTCAAGTGTCTCTCTCGGTAATAGGAGCGGCACTGGTGGATACAGTCTCAAAATCTCCTTAATAACTGCTTTCAGATAAGATAGTATTTGCACATCCTCTTCAGTTACGATACCTTTTGTCCCGACTAAGTGTCTAATTCGTTTTGTAGTCTCTTCATTGCGTTTGGGTTCTTGATCAGGACTGTCATTCTCCTACTTATCGTTGCTGCACTGGTGTCCGTTCCAGCTACTATTACATCCTGTTAATTAGGAATAGATGAGTGACACACATTAACTAAAGTCATATTATTTCACTTGGATATTCAGCAGTGAAAGAAAAATGATTCCTAGTGTTTGTTCGCAAATATTTCTGATTCCTTCTAACAGTTAATTTTCCAGGTTTTCTTAAAATCTTCTGTCATGTTTGTCAATAGAAGCTGTTATGGAAACACTTATATTCTACTTGTCCTATAAATAAGTATATTATCTGTTGTGTCTGATATTTTAGGCCGATGTTCATAAAACACCAAAACTATTACACTAATATGTAACAATTTTGAAAAGAAACTATTCAAACAGGCACATACCATGATGACTGCTTTGATGCGATTCCAGGTGAAATCAACCGAACATGACTTGTCATCTTTCAGTTGGATTAAGAGATAAAGCAGGTCTGAATTCACTGGTTTCGAAATTTTCGGATCCAGATGCTCATCAATTAGCTCCTGGAAGAAATCATCCATGTCTTTGAAAGTCTTATGAAGTCTAGACATCATGCCATTCACCCTATCCACCCAACCAAACATAGGCAAATAGTCAGAAACAAAGAGCGCCCCTTGCATAGCCTCGAGTTCACTCAAAAGCCTGCTAAACCTTTTGTTTCCGTATCCCTCCTTGCGATAGTCCTTCCCAAATGCAACTCT
>JAYMSP010002381.1:0-24659 GCA_036897095.1 Plantago elongata
TTATGAAATTTTCTAGATGATCATCATGCAAGATATATAATAAATTTTACTTCTATTTCGATTGTCATAAATTTATCTCATATGCACGGTATTTAGAATATGTTACTACGCAAACCAATAATGTGACCGACTATTCATTCATATGCAAATGATATTTAGAATGATATGCTACGCGAACCAATAATGTGATGGAGGTTCTTTGCATCATCTTCATGGGAGGACCAGTTTCCCCTTCATGAGATGCTCCAGCAACTTTCACTTCACCTTTGCTTCTAAGTATGGAATCTTCAGATCTCAGCAAGACAATCACATTCATTACTACACTAATAAAAAATCATAGTAATACTTATATGATGAAATCTCATTTTTAATAATGTAAAGCACACGATATGTTCACGATGTTAAACTATTATTGAACTTGGTACAAACTCAAACAGATCTATTTCAATGCAAGCATATGGAGCAGAGCAACAATACATTTTTCCAACAATATGTTTGAGGAAGATTTTGTTATTGTCAAGGCAAACATGTTCATTCCTCGTTCATTGCATCATTTCTTGGAATTGTATTATATATATGTTATCTGAGCATTTGGTTCGCGTACAGTGGCCGGAACTTTACCGTAGCTCCGATCTTCTCCATTAAAAAATATATATATTATACAACAGTACGACGCCTTATCACATTAAGAAAAATTGAAGGGCTCAGATTAAATCTTGAAATGATTTAATGATCATAGTACTATGTACAATGTAACGGTACTGTTATTAACTATCTCATTTTTCATTGTTGATTTTGCAACTAAAGACTAATTACTTACTTTTTCGCTTTTCAATTAAAACTCGTTAAGGACTTGATTTCCTATTATCAAAGAAAATAAACAAAAATAATTTGTATAGAATATTATGTTAATAAAGTTCGAATTGATTGAGAAATAAGAGAGAGTGAGAAATTAAGAAAATGATGGTAAAATAGAAAATAGGATTAAATAAAGTGCATTACATTTGTATACCCAATTGTAGATGTTAATTGCATTACAATTTCATTAGTTATAATTAAGATTGTGCTCTCTTGAACTGAGTTTTGCAGAATTGAACTAGACTAAGTTGAAATGAACTGAACTGAATTGAATTAAAGTATAAATTATAACTAAGTCGAGTTGAACTAAACTGAACAGAACTAAACTGAAGTGATTTTCAATTGAAGATAGCACAATCTATTTATATCTAACTACTTAATTCGAATAAATCAATTACATCTTACAACACAAACTTGACCTTTTTTTAAATTAAAAGTTGTAAAACTATATATTCACCCTTCTTGAATCATTAATTCCAAAAGAATCCAAACATTTTTAGTTTTTAGCCTTTCTTTATGATTTTTCAAAAACAACCCTATATTTTCTACAATTTTTGACAACGAAATGTATCTCAATAGATAAAACGTTTCATCTCTAATTAAAGTTCATGAAGAAAAAAGACCTCTTACTATTTCTCCTTTCAGTTACGTACCTCCAAAATAATTCAATTAAACTTCAATCAGGTCCATGAATCTTCAAAGTTACAAAATAGGCCTTGAAATTTTACAAAGTTGCAAACCAGTCCATGACATAAATCGAAAGAAGGAAAAAGTTAATAAAGTTTTCGTTAAACAGAATGGCAGTTATAAATGGGGGTTACAAGAAGTCCATTAAGCCTGAGGTAGTTATTAGTCAGTCTCCTTCTTCTTCACTATTCATTATAACTGACAGACAGATTCATCTCTTCAATTCAAGAAACAGCTTGCAGAGATTTTGATCGAAAATGGACACTTATTGCAGAACGGGAATGCTGCCTCCCCCCTTGAACGTAGATATGCAGGCCCTCATCACCCGCAATCCTGTCTCTGTCACACAATGGCTCCGCGATGCCGAAGCATACTTGTCTTGCCGAACAGTTCAACCCAAGATCGTCTATCTCGCGTTCTTGCCTGAAGGTTACACAGGGGCACCTCACGTCCTGCAAATCCTCGTCCACTGCCATTGCCTCTTTTATCACATATTTCATGCCCCATCACCCGAAGAGGCAGTGCCCAACTCGCTCAGACAGTTCCTGGAAAACCGGCACTACAGGTTTGTCGGAGGGAGTGATATGGACTTGGCTGCGCTGAGGCTCTACAGCATCTATCAAATTCGGCTCTACTCGAAAGGTGTGATGGTCAACCTGCGGGGAATGAATATCACGGCCCACAGGCCTCCTACGGGTTTAGAAGAAGTTAGTTGGGGGGATGAGATGCTTGGTAATCATGTAATCAGATTCTATTTTTTTGAGGGTTTCGCTACTTATCTGTCTACTATGGCATCATACAGACTTATTGGCGGTATCTACACGGCTCTCTCGATTGTTCTTGCTGGAATAAGATATGTATGCGAACCATACCTTTAACGTTTAGATTGAAAAGTTCACCACAAATTGCTCAACCTCCTGCAGATACGAATGGATAGCTAGCTCTTTCAGATATAGTATCAATTTTAGCTCTTACTCATTGCTTGCTTGCTTGCTTGCTTATAGTCAGATATGGTGTAATCAATTGAAGCATCAAGCATAGACATTATCACTTTGATATCTTACTGTGTACTGTGTGTGTTCAAGAACTGAAGCACTCAGTCTCTCTCTGTACAGACATGCTTGTTGGCTACTAATTCAGAAATGTCTTACAGTTGTTTCTTTCTGCTTTAATTCTGTAGCATGCCAGATTTCTTTCTTAGTTTAGCAAATTAGTATTGCAGAATAACAGAACCATATCGATCAATTTACATCAGTGAAATTATTAGATCCGGCACTGTATAATGCATTCCATATGCCTTTATTGCCGTCCTTTCATAGCAATGTACGTACCAGCCTTGGGAATCGGTATTGGACTTGGAAATTATCTGATGCATGGCCGAAATTACAAAATTTTCTCATCCCCTGCCTGTCTTTCACTTATGAGTTTTCCTAAATTTTGCAACCATAAGTGGACGTTTTCGTTCTGCTTTGATACAACAGTTTTCATTGTTTCTTTCTGCTTTGATTCTGTAGCTTGCTGCTTCTTCCTTGATTTAGCAAATTATAGTATTAGATGTCAAGTAAATGTGTCATGTGTGCACAAGTAAATTGTGTAATAATAACAGTAAAATGCAAACAATTTACATAAGTGAAACTATTAGATCAATCCAGTACTGTATAATACATCCATATGCCTTAACAACGTTATGGCAATGTGCTGGCCTTGTGATAAGTTTCTAGAGGATACTTCTTGTCTCATGGCAGTAAAACTAAAGGCGGAAACTTGAAGCAATTCAACTGTCCGATAGGGACTAGAATGATTTAGCCACACTATATACTCCACAACACCAATTTGATCATGGTGTACATACTATATGACTTAAATGTCATCTTTGGCATTGTTATTCAGACATGGCTTAGCTTATTACTCCCAATCTTGCTAGCTTATGGTACTATACACGACCATCGAAGGGCTCTGTCCTGTATTAAATACTACTAGGACTTAATTGTCACCTTTGGCATTGCTATTCATTGTCTCAGCTTATGGTTGGTAATGCCATGTAACCATACAAACACGACTATCGATCAGGGGCACTGTGCTGTTCTTGGAGCTGCCTCCTCCATGGCAGGTTCAATGAGGATGACAGTTTCCATCTGCATCATTTTTATTGAACTTACTAACAATCTCCTATGTTTACCGATCACATATGATCGTTATTCTATTTACTAAAACTCTAGGAGACTGCTTCAGCCCGAGAATCTGCCAAAACCATTATGGAATTCAAAGGACTGCCTTTCCTGGATGCAAATTCCCAGCCATGGATGAGCACATTACCGTTATGAGCTTGTAGGCTTCAAGCCGATAGCTATTCCTCTCTCTGCAACCGGGAGAGTGAGTCGTCGTATTTTGGAAATAATCAAGTGCTGAAGAAGTGGTTTTGGCAAGAAAGACAGAAGAACATAAGAATGGGAAGTTGCAGAGGAATTTAACGACACATTATTGGCTGAAAGAGAAAGCATCAACCTTGATTCACATCACATACCACCTCGCACACTGGTTGAAACCGTCTCAATAGCCAAGGCAATGGTTCTCTTTCAGCAATTAGGCTTTCGTTACCTGCTCGTCTTACCTAAACATCAAGCTGCACCCGGGGTAAGTTACAAACCAGGATTTTGTCTATTTATGTAATGCTAAACAATGGTAAAGATGCAATAGAATTGACCTTGTGTCATCGCAGGTATTGCCTGTCGCAGAATCTTGTGTAGGCCGGATTTTTGAGTTGAAAACATCCTGAGAGTCTTTCCTCATCTAGCAAGGACAAAGGGAATTAAGTAAAAGCAGATGTTGGTCGAGTTCCCAACACAAATTAACAGCAACGTTCAAAGTATTCTTCCACAACAAATTATTATTTTCATGATTCATTCCTTAAAGTGTAACACTAGATCTCCTAGAAAATCTCAACAACAAATTAAGACTTCCAGCTTATTCGAAACAAACTAACGTTATTCTTCCACAAAATAAAGTTAGTCATCCTGCAAATTTTGTAAAAAGATACTAACAAAGTATATCTATATATACCCAACTTTACACTACTCTATCATCTCTTCCAGGTATCGAAATCGAAAATGGAGCGTGAGCGTGATCTAAGGTCCATAGAGTTGCCTTACCCCTGCGTTAACAAAGATATCATGGCCACTGTCACCCACAATCCTGAGGTTGTAACAGAATGGATCGCCAATATCGAATGGTACTTGTCTCGCTCAATAATTATTCCCAAAATCGTCTCTCTCTCGCATTCTTGCCTCAACAATCCTCTGACATACCAGCCGTCCTGCTAATCCTCATCAACTACCGTTGCCTCTTCTTCCACCAACCTGCTCATCCCCCGCCCCATCTGCCCTACTTGCTCAGACAGTTCCTGGCGAACAGGCTCTACACATTTGTTGGAACCTCTGTTGACTTATCTCTTGCGAGGTTCTACAATTACTATCAAACCAGGGGTAGTGCCACGCGGACACTGGAGCAGGGTTCGCGTTCGATTTCTCCACAATTGATTTGATGCTTAGGGAGCTTTCTGCTCTTCATATGAATTCCTCAGAAAGTGATTCGACGACGGTCAGGGAGCTTGCTGGTCATCAAATCATATGATTTTGCCTCGACGCATTCATTTCTTTTCGGATGATTTTGGGTATGCATAAAATTACTTCCGGTTTCTGCTTGCATCTTCTTCTTACACAGCTAGTATGATACTACCACTTACAGAGAGATATAGTATCAATTTAGCTCTTACTGATTGCTTGATTATAGTCAGGTGTGCTAGATTTGTAATGAATTGAAGCATCAAGTATTGACAATGATGATTGATCCTTATGAAACTAGTTTCAGGAAGAAGAGTTTAATTCAGCCTAGCTATCCATGGTCTCGTAGGTTTTTCCTATGTACGATGCAATGCCTAGATTTTGAAAGAATTAAAAAATTTCGTAAAATGGTGCACCTTAACTATCAACAGTATTGTTGGACCAAACATATCAGGAGTGTCAACTCCATTCAAGTAAGGTTTGATTTCAGGAACTCCAGGTCTATAACACCATTACCTATTGGTGTTAAACCAGTCAGCTGTAAGCTGTAAGTACGTCTTTAAAACAAAGCTCAACTCCAAAGGTGAGATTGATAGACATAAAGCCAGATTAGTGGCTAAAAGGCTTCACTCAGACTTATGGCATAGATTACACAGAGACTTTCAGTCCTGTAGCCAAACTCACCACTGTTAAATTATTTCTTGCCATTGCTGCAAATCATTGGCATTTGGAGCAGCTAGATGTTCCTAATGCATTTCTCAATGGAGATCTGCATGAAGACATCTGCATGACTCTTTATGGTTTGTTCATCAATAAATAGGGTATATTCGATTTTATAACTATGCTATTGGATGGTTCACTTATATATATACATCAAGTGAAGTCAAATGGTATAATTCAAGAATAGAAAGCACTCGAACTGGCACCATATTCACTTGGATCATTTACTCTTAACTTTAATGTGTCAATTGCTCCAGGAGCAATGAGCCAATGACAAATCTACCATGGATACAAGATGAACATGTGAGTGAGCAACTTCAGTGGGCCTGGAGTTTGAACATTGCTGATAATTTGAGTTGGAAACTTGAAACAGCTCCCTGTATCTTTGCCAGATGACCTAGCTCTCAGGATGTTTTCATGGATATAGAGACCCTGATCGACGGTAAATTATGAACTGGCTGTCATCAAGGATGCTGCCCCCAAGAACAGCCTAATCGATGGTCGTGTATGGTTCCATGGCAATACCAACCAACCATACGATCATACGCCGAGCCAGTGAGCAAGATTGGGAGGAATAGACCAGAAGGAATAGCAATGCCCATGGTGAAAATCCCTAGTGTATAATACATCATAAAGAAAATTCCAAGGGCAGTGTGGAATTGTGCAAAATTGAAATTCCATATCCTAGTGTCTATGGAGAAGATGTTTTTGACAGCATCAAGATTGGTTCGCGTCTGCGGAGTAGTGTGGCTGAATCGTTCTAGTACCCTACCAGACAGTCGAATTGCTTTAAGTTTCCGCCTTTAATTTTACTGCCGTGAGACAACAAGTATCCTTTTGGAAGTTATCAAAAGGCCGGCACGTTGCTATGAAAGGAGGCCAGTTAAGGCATATGGATACAGTACTGTATTGATCTAATAGTTTCACTGATGGAGAATGTTTGCATTTTACTGTAATTAATACTCAATGTTCTTATGAACATCTTCTTGACAAGCACGTGACTATAATTTGCTAAAATCAAGGAATAAAGCTGCAAGATACAGAATCAAAGCAGAAAGACACAAAGAAATGTAAAACTGAAACATTCATGAAAAACCATAAGCGAAAGACGCGATGAGAAAATTTTATTCGTCGCCCCTGCATCAGATAATAACCAATCCTGATTCTTTGAAGAAACAAGCACACAACCTTAAGATATTTCTGAGTCAGTAGCAAACAAACAAGAGGCATATCTAAAGACACAGATTTTTAGTACTTCAGTTCTTGAAAACACATAGTATAGTATCAAAGTAAAGTTCATGTATGCTTCGATTGATCACATATCTGATATATCTATAAAAGCTAGAACAATTTGTGGTAAAGTACTTATCATCTACGTTCACTGATCATATACTTTTCTTCATTCTCTTGAGCGGATAATTGCAGCAAGAATAACAAAGAGAGCCCCCAAGAAACCGGTAATTTCTGCATATATAAGCATAGCAATCAGACAAGAAGAGACACCATCGATACAACATAAGATGATTTGATCACCAGCAAGCTCCAAATCCGTCCAATCACCTGAGGAATCCACAGGTGGCCTTAACGTGTACCTCTGCTCCACAGTTCTCCTCCAAGTAGCATTACCCCCAATGTGATAGTACCTGTACAGCCTCTCCAGACCCGATTCCATAGTGCTTCCGAGAAATGTGTAGCGCCTGTTTGCCAGGAACAGTCTGAGCGAGTCGGGCATTTGGGGTGGGCCATGGGCTAGCTGGATGAATAGGCAATAGTGGTGTACGAGGATTTGCAGGATGTCAGGTCTCCCGTTGGATTGATTAGGCAAGACTGCGAGAAAGACTAACTTGAGGCAAACTGTCGGGAGAGACTTAAAGTGTGAATTGACAATGTTGATCCACAGTCTGACAATGGCAGGATTGTTGGTGATAACGACCCTGATTGCTGCGTCGATGGGGCGATTCATTCGTACGACTCCATGTTTATAGGCCATTTTCGATATATATGTTTGTTGAAGAGAATTATAATGAGTAGAGAAGGAGGAGGAGACTAATCCATCAGTTTTCTGAATGTTTATAGAACTACCAGACTTAACAGATATGCTTGTAACCGCCATGATTGTGATTCTGTTAACGGAAAATTAAACTGCTAGCTTAATTTAGTTGGTTAGTGTCTAAAATTAATTAATTTAAACAATAATGGCGGTTACAGCAAGTCTGTTAAACCTGTAACTTAGTTATATAAATATTCAGAAAACAGATGGATTAGTCTCCTTCTTCTTCTTCTTCTTCCCTACTCATTATAACTGATAGATCTCTTCAAGAAACAGAGATATCAAAAATGGCGTATCAAATCAGAGTCCTGCGTTTTCCTCCCCCTTTGAACGGAACAATCCGGGCCACTATCACCCATGATCCTGCCGTTGTCACACAATGGATCACCAATGTCAGTGCATACTTGTCTCTCCCAAGAGTTCGACCCAAGTTCGTCTATCTCGCACTCTTGCCTGAACAATCCTTTGAGATCCCTCATGTCCTGCAAATCCTCGTCCATCGAGAATGCCTCTTTATTCAGCTAGCTCATGCCCGGCGCCAAATGCCCGACTCGCTCAGATGGTTCCTGGCGAACAGCCACTATACATTTGTCGGAAGCTATATAGATTTCGCTCTGTCGAGGCTGCACTTCTACTATCAAATTGGGAGTAATTCCACTCAGAGTCTGGAGTTGTGGTACAGGTTCAGGCCTCCTCTCAAAACTGATTGGACAGTTAGGGAGCTTGCTCCGTATCAAATCATATTTTGTCTTGTCGAAGGTGTCACTTCTTATCTGATTGCTGTGGCTAGATATAAGGTTTCTGCCACCTACAGAGCTGTCTGCGATGTTACTGCTACACTTAACTGATCAAGATGGGGAAACGTAGAACGGAATGAGTTTTGATTGATAAGTTTAGCACAAATTGCTCTAGCTCTTATGATATAGTATGAATATCAAGTTTAGATTTGATCAATTTAGCACTGATTGCTTGCTTATAGTCAGATATGGTACATTTGTAATCAATTGAAGCATCAAGCATCTACATTACTTTGATTTCTTTCTGTACTGTGTATGTTCAAGAACTTACTCATTTCTTGCCCATTGGTACTTGTATTCAAGAATTAATATCTGATGCAGGTAAAATCAGAAAATTCTCTCGTTTCCGTTGTTTCTTTCTGCTTTAATGCTGTAGTTTGCTAGCTATGTTTCTTGAGTTAGCGAATTATTGTGTACAATGTCAAGTGGATGTGCAAAAAGAACATTGATTTACCAATTCTGATTGATCCTTATGAAACTAGTCTCAGGGTTTTATACTATAAACTTCCTTAATCCTAAAACAAAACATATGCTTCAATACAAATGGTGGTGTAGTTTACTTAAACCTAGCTATGGTATCATAGGTTCTTCGTATGCATGATCCAATGCCTCGATTTTGAAAAAAAATCAAAAGAACTCGTAAAGAGATGCACCTTGACAATCAACAGTACTGTTGCTCCAAAGATATCAGGAGTGTCAACTCCATTCAAGTAAGCTTTTTAAGAAAGTGTCTGTAATCAGCTTCTACTTTTAGCCATATAAAAGAAGCTGAACAATATATTCCCATAAGAAGGGCCCGTAGAGGTGAATCCCGGAATCGATTTTTTCTTGGCACTCTTACTAATCAGAAGCATATTCGACGTGACCTTTCTTGTTTGATGTACTTGACCACCACAAGAAGCTTGTATTCTGCTATATTTCTCAGTTGCAATGCTCATGGGAGTGGCTACAATTCTTTTAAAAAGTCCAATACAAGAGTGCAAGAAAGTATATTACTGCATTTTTTATCTGTTTCTCCATTCTTGCTGGAAAAGTTCATTCTCATTGATCCTATATCATTTTCTATACTTTCTTGTTCTACATTGCAAAATGACGAACTACAATTCAGTCTTACTTATTCGTAGTCCAAGCTTCCCACGCGAGGAACAACACAGATGTTGCAAAGTAGAGGCTGATAAAGTGTAATTCTTTCGGTATCTAGTTTTTTCGTTTTCGCTGCTCTTTCTTCATTTATTGCATTAGCTACTGATGACTTGTTCGTTGTTATAATCCTCCATCAGAGGTTGGAGAATAGACAGAGTAACTTCTTCCTCAGAGTTTGGAATAGACACTCTGGTTCCCGTCCAATTTGGGTGATGTTCTCCGAAGGAGGTTGAAACCAACTATAAGTGCGGAAGATTACAAGGGCGGATTCAGAATTTTATATTTGGGTGGGCCAGTTCAAATTGATAATGAGTAAGTATAGTAAAAGATAAAAATTTTCCAAATGCATAGGAAAATTTAGTTTCTACAATAAAGAACTGGTCAGAAAAATTATAAACCGGTTATTAGATTTTATATAAATACCAAAGTTATAATTCAATCTCTCACAAATTCATAAAACCCAAAAAAATTTCTCTCTCTAAAAAAATCTAGAGATAAACATTCAAATTACTCTCCCTTCCTTCCTCCCTCTCTCTCCCTTCCTCCTCTCTCCACCGGAAATCGCCGCCCGTCCTCTCTCTCTGCCGAAAACCGCCATCGGATCCACCGCCGTTCTCTCTCTCTCTCTGCCGAAAACCGCCATCGGATCCACCGCCGTTCTCTCTCTCTCTCTCTGCCGAAAACCGCCATCGGATCCACCGCCGTTCTCTCTCTCTGTCGAAACCATCATCGAATCCACTTCGTCGGAATTGTGTTGGATCTTACTGGATTTTCAAATCCAAGTGCTAAATCTTCAAATCAACGATTTCATCTTGCTTTTGTCGTTAAAATCTCAATTGAAAGTGAAAATTTACCATATATTTGTCGTTTTTCGTTGATTTAACAATCTCATGTTTCCAAATCTGGTTTTAGATCTGAATACTAGTTTTAGATCTGAAATTCGTAAATGAAAATTGAATTTCACAATCTAGTGATTTCTTATGGTTTTAAGAGTGAGTGTTATAGTTCTAAGTATCGTTGTTATAGTTTTACCTTGTGTTTATTGTTTCAGTCTGTTATAGTTTTAAGTATCATTTCGTTATAGTTTTCAGACTAATTATTGTTATTTTATGCAGCAACGTTAGTGTTTTTTTAACCCCTGGTGAAATATTTATCGTTTGATTTTTAAAAATGTTTTCGCATAATTTCAAGAGACATTGTTATAGTTTTAAAAATACTATTATGGTTTAAAATACTAATATTAGCGTTTTTAGCATGTGTTACATGTTTGTGTTTTGTTATAGTTTTAAGCGTCATTGTTATGATTTAGCTTGTGTTGATTGTTTCCGCTTATTATCAATTTATCGCAAATGTTATAGTTTCAAGACCTATTAATGTAGATTTAAGTAGCAACTTTGATGTTTTTAACCTCCCGTGAAATATTTATGATTTCATTTTTGCAAACGATTTGTTATAGTTTTAAAAAACACTATTATATCCTTAAGATGCACTATGGTTAAGCGTCAATGTTATTACTTTTAGCTTGTGTTGAATGTTCGTGCTTTGTTATAGTTTTAGAATGTGTTTTTATAGTTTTAAGATACATTGTTATGGTTGTAAGCGTTAATGTTACTATATTCATCTTATGTCGAGTAGCTGCATATTATTATTTTTAGCGCATATGTTATAGTAAAAAGACCTAATGTTGTAATTTTAAACATCAACGTCAATGTTTTAGCTTATGCAGAATGTTTATGAATTGATCTTTTACAAATGTGTTATATTCTTAAGAGCTATGGTTATGATTTTATGTATTAATGTTACTGTTATTAGCTTGTGTTGCATGTTCCTGCTTAATTACTTATAGTTTTAAAATGTATTGTTATGATATTACGCATTAGTGTTACTGTTTTAAGCATGTGTTGAATATTACTTCTTTGTTTTTAAGCACCGATGTGATAGTTCTAATGAGAATTGTTATGGTTTAATGAATGTTTTATGCAGGAGTTGGATAAATAAATCAACAAGCACATGCAACAAAAGATAGAAAGTTGAAGTTCATCGAGTTTGATAGGGAAAAAAGCCTAGTTTAGCAACGCAATTGCTTTTGCATCAAAACAGCGAATGAACATTTAGTGTAATTCTTTTCTATGAAAACAAATGTTTTGACTCTTTGGATAACTCAATGTTCAAGTAGGTTATTTTTAAATTGTTAATTGATGTTTTATTAATATTTTTCCTGAAATTTTTAGTCTTATTTAATTAATTGTATTAGATTGTCACTGAATACTATAACAAATCATAATAAAAATATTATGTAGGTCCTTAAAACTATCACTCCATATATTTAAAAATTAACTAAATCGATTAAAACTATAATAGAAACATATATTGGTGGTGCATTAAAACCATCATATCGTTTCTTAAAAATTTAACAAAATACGTTATAAGTGTAATTGAAACTTTCAATTAACAACTTAAATGTTTCAGCGGTTTTTTAAGAAACTCGGCCGGTCCAACCGCTAAAACTTAAAACTGCGAAAAATCACTAAAAATCTTGATTTTTCTATTTTATAAAAAAATTCTTACCTTTTATAAGACTTTAGCAAGTAATAATATAGTCAATTTGTTATTTTTTTTCGAGATAACTTAAAAATTTAGATATAACACTACAGTGTGTAAAAACATGACCTTCCGTTGTAAACAAGCTAACTTTAACCATTGAACCATGCTATAAATTAATTAATTATGCATATAAGACTTCTTATTTATGTTTTTTGGGTGGGCTTGAGACGACCCCATGGGTAGCTCGGCCCATGAAAGATTATTGAAAAATAAATATAAATAAATAAATTCCACCCCTCTTCATAGACGATTTTGTCATATACTAGTTGATAGTATTACAAATTTACGATTACTTTTGAAAATGCAAATGTCTATAGATATGGTAGGTATGTGATCAATTGAAACATCCGTTGACATTATTTTGATATCATACTTTACTTGTGCCAAAGAACTCTCCGTCCCTCCCATTGATTTTTATCCATGATTCAATTACATGTATTCTTTCTTTTATTTCTTATTTTCAATACCAATTTTTATATATTCTCGTCCTCTACAAATAAACGCCAATTTGATTATATTTCAAATGCTATAAATTTTACAATTTTAAACTCTACAAATAGAGACCATTTGAGAGTATGGCTATCATTGCTTGTCATCTTGGACTCAAATATACGATGTAATATATTAGCTACGTCCCGTTTATACACATGCACTTTTCGGCGTTGTTTTTAAAAGACACAATAGTTTATTGTGTTGTTATTGCTCTACTAAAACGTACTAACACGTTTCGGTTGACACATGAATGTTACTGCCTAGGTCTTTTTCTAGTTGTATAATAATATGTAGATGTGTCTTATTTCATTGCTTGTCATCTTGGCGACTAATATACATTGTAATCTACTCGCTAGGTCCCGCTCATACACAGTTTTCGACATTATTTTTAGGGGGGCAATAGTTTATTATTTTGTCATTGCTCTATACTAACACGTTTCAGTTGACAAATGGACTACTACTTAGGTCGTTTTTAAGTTCATATAGATTAAAACTGCATTGAATTATTTTTTCCACAAACTAACAATCTAGGATGGAAAATAGGCACCAACAACCCCCTCCCCCCTCCCGATCTCCTGACAATTTTCCCCAGCACACGAAATACAACTAACCACAACCATCAAAACCCTAAATTTCAATCCCTAAATACTAAATTTTAAACACAAAGTCCCATGCAAACTTTGAACTCTAAGCCCTGAAAACTAAACCCAAACAACATAGACGTTTAGATAAATAATATTAATAATTATGTTAATAACGACCGTCCCTATAATTGGTAAAAAAATATTATTTTTTTAATAAGTCAATTTTTTTAATTGGTTAACTTTTAATTTTTTAATTACTAAGTTAATATGGTCTAATTTATTTTTTAAAATTTCAAATCAGGATTTTGTTGTTTCTCCATTGTATTCCTGTCCAACCATTCAATCTATAGTTGAAGTTTCAATATACAGTTATAAATAGATTTAATGCATCTTACATTGTTATGATACATGTATATTATAGAGTTCAGTTCAGTATACAGTTTAAATACATACGGTAGTGACTCTTAAGCCCCTTTACAAAGCAGTGCAGTTAACACTTCACAGTTCACACCACCATTTTTGTCTCTCACAGATTCTGAATCGAAAATGGTAGGGTTTTCTATGCAACCGTACGGAATACAATCGATGCTCAAAGAGGGCTACCGTCATCTCTCCGGTCTCGAAGAAGCAGTCCTAAAGAACATCGATGCCTGCAAGCAGCTCTCCTCCATCACTCGAACCTCGCTTGGTCCTAACGGTTCGTTCACTCGCCTTCCCTTTCTATCAATCACTACTTCGCTTTATCGTTTCAATTCTTTCTTTACAATCAGCTTTCAATTGGATTGGATTCGATACTTATTTGCTTTCATGTTTTTTATCCTCATTTGGTAGTAGTCACTGTTAGTACAAATGTAGTTTAAATCATCATGTTCATTGGTGGTGGTGGTGGTGCTGCTTCTGTTAGTATTGGTCCTCGTTTGTTAGTGATTGTTTTTTTTTTGGGAGAAAGTTGAAGTTCATATGAAGCCTAGTGAAAAATGTACAAAAGTGAATGAGGCATACTACCTCATAGTGTACAATGATCACTATGACAATTACAAAGCAAGTTTCTACAATCTCAAACCAAAATCTCAACACAATGCTCTGGCTAGGACTCCAGATTAAGTGTTACGCCGAATCAACAGAGCTGCTGAAAGAACCTCTCCATGACTCCAGTTGAAACTGTGATCACACTTTAGGTAACAATCAGCGGTTGATAAACTCAGAAGCAACCTGTCAATTAGAGATAAGAAACTCCTCACCCAGTTACTATGAGATTGTTTGACAAGAAGAGTTCAAATATCCCTTTGTTTCAAGACATAATGGTGCATCCACAAATGGCATATGGAAGAAGAAGCTTGGTTTTGCAGTTCAAACAAGTAGTTACTAACCACACTTTTATTCCAAGCCAAAACTTCTTTTATCCCTGAACCACCATGAGGTTTAGGTTGACAAATCGCAGACCAAGCAACCATACTCTTAGCACTATTAATCAATGCTTTGGGCAATTCATTTGACCGAAATGTTTGGTGGATCGCTGTAACTGTAAAATGCACGTCCACGTCTATTTTGGCCACTTTCCATGACAAAAGTAAGAGAGCTAGAACAAGTTTGCTTGAAATGGCATTTATTGTTATTTCTGGGTAGTCTGTTTTTGGTTGTGCTTCCAGGATGTTGAATCTGCTAATCTGAGTAACTAGTCTTGTGATTTTTCAGCCCATAATGCACATTCTCATGACAACAACATATTGTTTTATTCAGGTATGAATAAGATGGTTATCAATCATTTGGATAAACTCTTTGTCACGAATGATGCTGCAACAATTGTGAATGAACTTGAGGTTCAACATCCTGCGGCTAAACTTCTGGTGTTGGCTGGGAAAGCGCAGCAAGAAGAAATTGGGGACGGAGCGAATCTAACTGTTTCTTTCGCTGGGGAACTTCTTCAAAATGCTGAAGAGCTCATTAGGATGGGGCTACATCCTAGTGAGATTATTAGTGGGTACACGAAGGCTATCAATAAGGTTTGATTACTGGCATCTGATTTTTACCAAAACCGAGCTGCATATATCAGCTGTCTTTATTTACAATTAATCATAGTATTTTTTCATTACAGACTATTGAACTATTGGAGGAATTGGTCGAGGAAGGTTCTCAAAGCATGGATGTGAGAGAAAAAGATGCAGTCATATTACGAATGAGATCTGCAGTGGCGAGCAAACAATTTGGTCAAGAAGATAGACTGTGTTCTCTCATTGCGGATGTAAAATATTCTGTTATAAGTTGGTATTTAAAAGCTCCACATTTGACACTACTGAATAAACAATTGTTTTTTTTTCTTTCTAAAGGCTTGCATACAAGTTTGCCCCAAAAACCCGAATAACTTCAATGTGGACAATGTACGAGTTGCGAAGCTCTTAGGTGGTGGTCTACATGATTCAACTGTAGTTGAAGGCATAGTGTTGAAAAATGATGCTGTTGGTACTATAAAGAGAATCGAAAAGGCTAAGGTGAGTCTTGGATCATATTTTAGGGTTGATGCTTGTCCATTCATGTGCCTCATGCCCATCCGTGTCCTCAGAGTAGTTTGGCACTTTTACTTTGACTATTACATACATGTGTAAAACTGTCTATTTTTTTAAGTATTTGGGTGTTTCGTGCGTCCACATGTATTTAGTTTTAGTTCTCCATTGAATGGCCAACCAACCGAAACGGGCTGATACCTGTCAATGTTAAGTTACTCTGTTGATTGTCTGATCTTGGAGTATTGATCTCCCCATTGTATGCAACTACAACTGAAAGAGCCTTAAGGTTTGGGACAGTATGTAAATTTTAAATGTCTGTTTGAATGTGGGCTACATGCAAGTGCTGATACATTGCTCTACTCTTACTAAATATTTTGTATATGATTTTCCTTCTCTCTCAGTGCTCAGATTCTTTGTTGCCAACATTGAATTTTTGATTGCCTACATAGGATATTGCTTATCAATCTATCTGACTTGTCATTGTTTAATGTTCCAGGTTGCTGTTTTTGTTGGAGGTGTTGATACCACTGCTACAGAAACTAAAGGGACAGTTCTGATTCATAATGCTGAACAGGTAACTCACATGAATACTCGTGATAGATAATTTATGGTGGAAATAAAAAGTATTTTATTATAATTTGGATTCGTAGTTAAATTTATTCTCGAGTCTAGTTGAAAGTTGTGATTCTAGTATGTAGGAGACCAGTTAGTAGGATTTTAGAATATGTAGGAGCAAGTCTTGTATTTTCCTGAACGATTGGAAATAGCACATGGTTAGTATAAATTGGGCGATTGGTCAAAGCCCAACCACTTGGTCGGGGGGAGGTATGAGTTTTCTCCTGTTCACGAAAAAATGACTTTACAAGAATTTCACTTTGCTGTATTACTCGAGCACGAAATTTGATTTGATAATTGGGCCCATGGATGCTCGTCCGGGTATCTGTATATATGTTTTGTAGTCGTCTGTTTGTCTTTACTCGTGGCTAAGATTCTACTTATTTGTTATTTTTCCCCTTTTGGCTGTATTTTGTTACTTGCTTAAACTGATCTATCTTAGAAATTCCCCCTTGCTCCGTCTGTTGCAAAAGCATGTGGTTTATATGGGGTACACATTTCATGGGAAAAGACTTGGTTCTTATTTAACTTAAAGACATATCTCATGTCCTTTTGCAGCTTGAGAATTACTCAAAGACTGAAGAAGCTAGAGTTGAGGAACTAATCAAAGCAGTTGCAGATTCAGGTGCAAAGGTTGTCGTTAGCGGAGGATCTGTTGGCGAAATGGCATTGCACTTTTGCGAGCGCTACAAGTAAATCTCTTTTTCCAATGAACACTTATAATTCTTACGATTTTTTTTTGGTTCACATGTTATTGGTTGAGGTCTAACATTATTTCCAACATGTATACTACCCTTATTCCATTTGTTTGTTCTTTTATTTAGATAATAATGATATGCTTCGCACCCTTACATTATTTGTCATAACTTATTCCTGGAATGTGGTGTGGGCAGTAGGAATTTAGTATATGTTTTTGATGAATTGAAAAAACAGGGTGGTAAACGTTGATAATTATGGCTCGTCTACTTTTTTCTTTAAAGTTAAACAATGACTTACCTGGGTGCTTGTCACTATATCTGTTGTGTATTCATAATGCATATAACATTGAATAGTAGACAAGTCTTTTTGGCATAATATAGGTGGCTAAGATTTCAGCCACCCTCTTTGTGCATCCCTGTGAATTTTGCTGTTCAAGTTATTTTACAGCTTCATATCTTTTCTTGAATGGAATGTTTTACTTCATTTGTGGTTTTTACTCTGTTGCCGACCCTGTTAATAATTACTTATTTCCAAGAAAACTGACAAATATATTTGGTTCTGTAGGCTCATGGTGTTAAAAATCAGCTCAAAGTTTGAACTGCGAAGATTCTGCCGCACAACTGGTTCTATTGCTCTTGTAAGTATGACAAATCAAACATATTGAATACCAGTGTTGCTAATATTTTGAACCTAATTTTCCTTTTATTCCAGTTAAAGCTCAGTAAACCAAATGCAGATGACCTTGGATATGTTGATTCTGTTTCAGTGGAAGAAGTAGGCGGGACTAGGGTAAGTTAGAAATTTACATGGTGTGTGTGTGTGTGTGACCCAATTTTTCTATTGCGTACACCCTACCACATTTGATTTAATGTTAATACAACAGGTTACAATTGTAAAAAATGAACAAGGTGGAAATTCGGTGTCCACTGTTGTGCTGAGAGGGAGCACTGACAGCATACTTGATGACCTTGAAAGAGCAGTTGACGATGGTGTCAATACGTACAAGGTATATTACAGCATCTGATTGTTTCTAGGCGACTTTTAGCTCGTGCTTGATTAGAGCAATTTCTTAATGTACTATTTAGGGACCAGATCACACCCATATTCAGCGTCTTCATCTCCCCGTAAAAGAGATTGAATTTCTTACCTAGTTTTCCACTTTCCCTACAGGCAATGTGCAGGGACAGTCGGATAGTACCTGGAGGTGCTGCAACAGAAATTGAATTAGCAAAAAGGCTGAAGGAGTTTTCTTTTAAAGAAACAGGGTATGTATATTTTATATGATTCTTGAGTAATTGTTTTCCCTTAGAATCAGGTCCTCACTGGCGGTGATATTATTTAAGATGAAACAAATCCTAATACCAAATATGTTTTCTGGTTTTATAAAATTATGATCCCTTCTACCGAACAAACCTTTAACATGCTTCGTGCATGAGTTCCCTCACTCCTGAAAGTTAGCCGCTTGTTGCTGTTAAGCTCGATCAATTGACATGTGTGTGTGTGTGTCTGAAAACAGCTGCCCAATTTATTCTGTTATATAAGCGTGCACGATCCATTTCTTCTGCTAGACCATGTTTTTGGTACTGAAAGTCTGAAACTAAAAATGCATTATTGTGCTGGAGGAATTCTGTTTATTTTATGATTTATACATGCTTACACAAGTCAATTGTGGCAATCCAGGAGAATTCTGTTTATTTTATGATTCATACATGCTTACTCAAGTCAATTGTGCCATTCCAGGTTGGATCAGTACGCAATTGCAAAATTTGCGGAAAGTTTTGAAATGGTACCTAAAACTTTGTCCGAGAATGCCGGGCTCAATGCTGTAGAGATTGTTTCATCTCTATACGAGATGCATGCTGATTCCAAGCGTGGACCTGCTAACCCCAAAGTAGGCCTTGATTTGGATAAAGGTGTCTGTGCGGATGTCTCTTCCTTAAACATTTGGGATCTTTATCTTACCAAGTAAGTTACATCTAAATGCGGAAGCAAACTGTTTGTCTTGCCTATAGCACCCTTACTCTCATCTTCTTGCTAAATAGTAAAACATGCTATCCCAATATATTTGTTCTCCTTCTAAACCATAACATTATGTTTAATCTCCTTTTAAGCTATCTCACTTTACTGCCAAAGTCTGACTCATTGGCCGAACTGTATTACTAGCTTCCAAAATTGCATTAAAAAAATTCTAGTACTAAAATTGTTAAATTACTGCAAAATGATTTCTAGTTGCCGTGCTGTAGGTGCAAAGATCCAGTCGTACATATGGATCCAGCTAGATATCTGCATTTATCATGAACAACTGTCTAAAAACTTCATCTTTGCAACAAATTTTTCAAAACAAGTGTCTGTAAATAGCCACTAATATTATCCATATAAAAGAAGCTAAAGAAGATATTTCTATAAGAAAGGACTCAGAGGTGATTCCCGTTATCAAGTGTCTGTAAACTTTATCGTCGCATGATTGTCTTTCGCTTATGGTTTTTCCCGGAATTTAGCAGTTTTACTTTACGCTGTTTCTTTCTGCTTTGATTCTGTAGCTTGCTGCTTTCTTCCTTAATTTTTTATTCTAAATTCTGTTAATATATTTGCTTAAGCAAAGTGCTCACCGATGTTAAATTATTCTGCACGAGTCAACATTGTCAGGGATTAACTATAACCAGCTCTATTGTGATTTACGGATTCATAATACATCATTGGCTCTAAATAATTCTGGCTAGTCAGTTACTATTTGCATTATTGGATTAACTTGTCCGTTATGTCTCTCTATTGTGCAGATTCTTTGCCTTGAAGTATGCCGCTGACGCTACATGTACTGTACTGCGTGTAGATCAGGTATAGCTATTTGCTACCCTTACTTTAGATTACTGGACCTTGTGTACAAAAATTTGTTTAAAAAATAGTGAACCTTTTAGTCTTTTACGAACATCAATAATATTCTGTTTCTATCCAATTATATGTTTATAGAATGTTAATAAATATTGAGTATTTTAGGTTTGATTGAGGAATAATACACGAGTATACTGGATATTTAGTCTCCAAAGTGACGAACAACTGCCAATGTTCATGGATAGTAAATGTCCAGTATTGTGCCATGCATCTCTTTGAAAATAATGATTAAGAACTTGAAATGTGTTTTGAGGGGAACTATTTTTCCTATGTTCTTGTAAACATCTGGATATGGCTTTTTATTGGAGAATTGATATAAATAACTAGATTCCACACCTCTTGAGCATATCATGGTATTAGAGTATTTGACTCACACAGACAAAAGCTCTGTCCTGTATTACATTTTCACTCGGGTGGCCTCCCCAAAGAGGTTGAAACCGGCCATGAGTGTTGGCAATATTTGAGAATTAATATAAATGACTAGATTCCGTTCCGCAACTCTCTAAAAGTTGGTTCTTTTAGATGAGATGGAGCTCAATCAGTTTTTACCAACTGATCTGCAGCACTCTGTTCCCTTGTGACTTGTCATTGTTTTAGCTGCATACGTCCATTATCCTGGTTTAAATCTATCTCACCTTCAAGGCAGTGCACAACTAAACTCACATGTCATATAGATTTGGCGGTGTATAAAGTGTCATCTCCAGTCCAACGATTCTTAGAAGGTTGGGAGGTTAATTTTGTGATTGTTCTGTTAAATCTTTCCTGTACACCTGCAGATCATAATGGCGAAGCCAGCTGGTGGCCCTAAGCCCCCACAACCCGGAGCAATGGACGAAGATTAAGTTCCTTTATTTGCTGGAATGTTATTTTTTTTTTTGCTGGAATGTTAAGTTCAAGAATGGTAGCTCTGCTCCAGGAGTCCTCGATACAAGTCAGGGCTTAGGTTTTGTTTTCCTGTAAACCTGTATTTTGTACCTTTTCTTTCCATGCCATCCGATGTGGCTGAAGATTTTTGGAACATCTCAAATTGTTAGGTTTGATTGTATATGCTACCTTTAACTTCAAATCATTTACACGGATATGCTGCGTACTAGTTTCTTGAATTCGAACTTGGATCTGATTCCAAATTTTGATAAGTAATGTAATGTTTGGTATTCCAGGGTAGTTTTTGTTTTATTTGGTACGCCCGACTAGACGAATAATGTTGATATATTGCGATGCTCAATGTTGATCTGAAGTAAAATCAGGGCGAGTAATTGTTAGTATTGAGTAAAACTGTCTTGCTGACAAATAGGTTTGTGGAGTAGTTACTTTTACGTTGCTTTTGAAGTCTATTCATTTGGCCAAGATTCGTCGATGACCATTTAAAGAAATTCGAGATGGGTCAAAACTCAAACCCAAATGAGATTGGGAGGTAAAAGAAATAAACTCACGGAAGAGGAAACACAAATCAACTCGGGAAGATGAATTCATCTGAGTATATGTAATTCAATAATTGTGAAATAGAATTGCATCACTTTTACTTTTTATATCAAAATGTTTTATTTTAATTTTATGGTAAATATACATAATAACTATTTAACCTCTATACCTAATCTTATATTATATACTCCTCATTGAGTTTTCGTTTTTCACTATTAACATATTTAAACTTTAACTATAAATTAATTTTAGACTTGATCGATTAATAAAATATTTCATTAAATTATATATTAAAATTTGACGTTTTCAATTTTTATTATATAATTTTATTAATAATTTCATCAAAATAATTTAAAATGAATTCGTGGGCAAAGTTGTACTATTCATTTGTAAAGTAAAAAAATGCATTTATATTCATACGAAAAATATTACGACTGCTACTTGATTTATACACTTCGGAAGTGTAATTTATGATGAGACCTCCTAATTCATAAAAAAGTGTTGATAAGTAATCAGTTTAGTTTTGTGTTAAACAGAATAGCAGTTATAAATGGCGGTTACAGCAAATTGTTAGTTATATAAGCCTTCAAACGAGTCAATAGTCAGTCACTCTTCTTCATCACTATCTTCTTCTTCTTCTTCTCACCTCACCAGAAAGCAAGAAACAGCAGAGATTTTGTTCGAAAATGGAGTATCAACTCACTCTGAGATATCCGTTCCCCTTCATCGGAGATATCAAAGCGACTTTCACCGACAATCCGGCCATAGTCAATGAATGGATTACCCGTGCCAACTTATCGCACTTGGCACTCCGTGCAGGTCCAGCCAAGATCATCTATCTCGCAGTGCTGCCTCAAAACCCCGATGAGAGACCCCGCGTCCTGCAAATCCTTGTCCGCCGCAATGTCCTCTTCTACTCCCTTGCTGACGAATTGCCATATGGGCTCAGAGCATTCTTGATTGACAGACTCTATGAATTTGTTGGACGCGATGTTGACTCGGCTCTGACAAGATTGCAAGTCCACTATGGCGTTGGAGGTAATGCCAAACGAAGTCTGGAGCTGAGTAACTTCAGTTATTGGCCTCCTCCAGAATTCGCAAGGGAATATAAAATCCGTGTTCCATGCCCTCATCCTTACAACGGAAATACTCGGGCGATTTTTACCCACACCCCTGCCACTGTCACACAATGGATCATCAATGTCGATGAATACTTCAAGTCTGTCCCGGAACTTCATCCCAAGATCGTTTTTCTTACTGCCTTACCTGAACTACCCAATGAGAGACCTCGTATCCTGCAAATCCTCGTCCCACACTTTTGCCTATTCTTTGACCTCGTCCATGCCCCGAGCGCAATGCCACTTTTTCTCAGGCAGTTCCTGGAAAACAACCTCTACACATTTGTGGGAAGCGATGTGAGTTGTGTTCTCTCAAGGCTGAAACTGAACTGTACAATTGGAGGTCATGCAATGCGGCGTTTTCAGCTGATCAGGGATTCTGAGGTTTACCGAGTTGATTGGATGCTCAAGGAGAGGGACGTAATTAAACTTTGTCATTCAGGTTTCTTACGCTGCAGGCATGCTTTGACTACTGCTGGTGTGAAGAACATATTGGAGAATTAGATTGATGAGTTTACCACAAATTGCTCTAGCTAGATCTTACAGATATAGTAGGAATAGCCAGTTTGGATTTAATCAGTTTAGATCTTACTCATTGCTTGCTTGCTTATAGTCAGATATGGTAGATCTGTAATCAATTGAAGCATCAAGCATCGAACTCATGAAATATCTTACTGTACTGTGTGTGTTCAAGAATTGAAGCATTAGTCTCTCTCTATAGATATTCCTGCTGTTTGTTTGCTACTAGTAATTCAGATGTCTTAATGCTGTACGCTTGTTTCTACAATGAATCGGGATTAGACTTGGTTATTATCCGAAGCAGGGCTGAAATTACAAAATTTTCTCGTTCCCTTCTTGTCTTTCGCTTATGAGTTTTCCTGAATTTTGCAACCATAAGTGTACGTTCTAAAAGCAGTTCTACATTTCGTTGTTTTCGTTCTACTTTGATTCAGTAGCTGGCTATCTTTCTTTAATTTTCTTGATTTAGAAAATTGCACTAGCTCTTACAGATGTAGTATGAATATACAGCCACTTAAGATTTGATCAATTTAGAACTGATTGCTTACAGATACAGCAAATATGTCATGGACCTTACGTTGATATCTTACAGAAAATTATATTCACTGTAGTGTGTTAAAATCTGAGTACTTAGAGGAAATCAACCAGCCATATGGATTTCAATTTGATTCTTTAGCTAAATCAAGAAACTATTAGATACAGTACTGCATAATACATCCAATATGCCTTTGCTGGCTTCCTTTCATAGCAACGTTCCGGCCTTGTCATAACTTTCTAGATGATACTTCTTGTTCCAAGGCAGTAAAAAGCTGAAATTTGAAGCAAGTTAACTGTCCGATAGGGTATTACAACGATATAGCCGCACTGATCCACTGTCCGATAGGGTACTACATACTACTAGGATTTAATTGTCACCTTTGGCATATCTATTCAGACTGGCTTATCCCACCCAATCTTGCACATTGTCTCAGCTTATTGTTGGTAGTGCAGTGAACCGAACACGACCATCAATCAGGGGCTCTGTGCTGTTTTGGGGCTGCCTACTTCATGGCAGGTCCAATGAGAATGACAGTTTCCATCTGTCATTCTTATTGAACTTACTAACAATGTCTACCGATCACTATGATCGTTCTTCTAATTGCTAAGACTCTAGGAGACTGCTTCAACCCGAACATCTGCCAAACCATTATGGAATTCAAAGGACTGCCTTTCCTGGATGCAAATCCCCAGCCATGGATAGGTACATTACCGTTGTCAGCTTGCTGGCTTCAAGGGGATAGTTGTTCCTCTTTCTGCAACCACGAGAGTGAGTTATTGTATATATTTTGGAAATAATCAATTGCACAAGCATAATGGCTTCCCGGTTATAGAAGATCAAACAACAAAGAATCTACATAG
>JAYMSP010002382.1:0-24657 GCA_036897095.1 Plantago elongata
ATTAAACTTGTTTGAGAATTTGGATTTAGCTATCTTGATTAATGGACTTATTCAATTTGTCTTTTGTTTGTTAGAAAGTTATAGAATGTATATCTTTCACCAAGTTTAATTGTTTTACATATTTGATGATTTGACTAACTGACATAAAATCTGCTTTATAAAAATTTCAAGCCAAAAAAAAAAAATCGCCGGCCTGGCCAACCCGGACCAGTCCGGGTTTTAAGGGGCTACGCAGAAATGGACAGTTTCTGGTTCAACCGGCCCGGTCAAACCCAAAACCATTCCTTCCTCCTCCCTTCCTTAAGTTGGTCAATGAGTTGGGTAAAACCCGACCATTCCTACTCCCTTGGATATCCATAAGTTGGTCAATGGGTTGGGTAAAATCCACCCATTGTCAAGACTAATCCTAATGTGTGATACCAAGCAAGCGGTTGGAGTAGGCACTAGATGCTTGAAATCTTCAAAACTCCCTTCATTCACTTTAAAGATAGAGGCAAATCACATTAATGCATCTCATAGAGTGAACCAAACAACGATAGCGTTAATTTCATAAGAATTTCACCTCTTTGAAGTAAACTTCTCTGAGAATAGGCGCACTATGTAATAAACATGCCAACAGTGCCCATCCATGATTTCGCAGGGAACTAAGCCATAACGTAGTCAGATTTTTAAATGATGGCATTTGCACAGATGAGTTATGCAGAGCCTGTAACCAAATAAACAAGTTACAATGTTGTGTAACACAAATCTGACAATTTAAGAGCTAGTGCAAAATAGAAAATATGCATAATTGTATTGAGGGAGTACTTGGCCCAATCAACTAACATATGCTCGCATAATGTCTGTATAATAAGCAAAAAGGTGTTTGTCATAATATAAATCATGATATATATCGGTAAATCTATCAATTAAGAATGATTTTGTAGTTTTATACATCCTGAGGACATGAATTGGCAGAGTACTCATTCAGGAACTCGAAGGCTTGATGAAATGCTATCATTGCCAATAGTGTATTTACTATAACGTTCTATTAAGTATTAATACCTCAATATCTAATCATTAACCAGATCTTGAATCAACTTAGAAAGATACACATACATTCTTGAAGGACCTAGAGTAAGAATACCACAGAAAATATTTGAAAAACAATTTTTATGCAGTAATTTTAATCAAGTTTCATAGACTATTATATCACAATTTTGAAGAAATAAGTACCAAGTTTAAACTCTCAGTGATGGAAACAAAAGAGCACAACTCAAATGTTGCTTAGTTCCAATATATGCATACTTATGGAACAGAACTCTTGTCTTCTTTTCTTGAAAACAAACTACAGTTAGAAGGTGAGGCATATAATGATGCATGTGACGTGACATAACCCAAATCACAATTAACACAGGTTAGTTGGAAAACTAACATGAATTGCAGAGGCAGCCAGAGATAGGGAGACAGTACTAGAGCAGGCAGTGAGAAGCTTTGCTGTACCCGAATGACAAACCATGTGTTGTCATCAGCATAAGGATAAACGTTATCATATGCCTCTGGATCATCTACTTTATCCTTTCTAGGCCCAATAACAATATGAGCCTTCAAAAGAGATTTGAAACTAGACAGACTATAGTTTCTAGCAGCAAAACAACTAAAATATAACCACTCAAGATTAGGCGTATCAAGTTCAAGGTGATAGTTAGCATGCTCTATGGAATCCTTCATGGTCAAGTCAGTACAGTAGAGCGAATGGAAATACTTTCGTCCAAGTTATATTCACAATCAATCAAACACAAATTCTCGAGCATAGGACAACCGGCAAGCAATTTATTGATCGAGTCACCCTCCCCATCATCAAAATCTAAATCCACAAGTTCTAAATATTTAAGACTAGGCAAGGTGAAATTATCTGGAAGAATCAAATATGCACTCATGCAAAGATCCAACCTTATTAGTGTACCCGTTCAGGCAAGTAAACAAGATCTCTTGATCTTGTCCATGAGAGAATAGGAGATGGAGCTTTGGAACATTAAGGCGTAAGGCCGCATTGATCCAAGATGCAATCTTGGCATAACCGTGGAACTTATGGCAGTAAAGAAGCATAGCCCCTACAGGAGGATTGCAACTTAAAGTTTGAAACAAAACTTTATCCATAAAACTCCCAAAATTAGCAAGACAATGGGATTTATTTTGTACTGGGCGTACGGTGAAATCGGTATCATCAAAAGCAAGATAAACAGGATATGGTGGATAGATGGTTTAGGATATGGCAAAGAATTGGGTCTGGCAAATCGCTTATTCTATCAACACCACAATCAGATTCTTCATTTTTCAGTCTTTTCGCATTTGAAATTGAATCCATATTGTGCAAAAGAATACTCAAACCTGGAAATTGATGAACATTTCTCTTACTGCTTGCTTGGATTGGAGAGTGAGATTGAAATGTGGGGGTAATTAGGGTTTAAGAAAGGAAGTGAGCTCAATTTTACCTCAACACGGGATAGCTACTAAATTGGTAGAATGTGACTCAATTATAAGGTTGATTGGTAAAGAATTTGAATTTACATTTCGATGTATTTTGGGGATAGTGTGTTTGGAATTAAATTGAAATGGGATATTTGAAGTTAATTTTAGTCCAAATCATTGTTTATCGAACCAAATAGACCGATTTAAATGTTTTCCCAAACAGCCCCTTATATTTTCTTTTTAAATAAAATTTATTTCATCAAATCACTATAATTTCAGCGTTAAATGTATAAATTTGACTCTTAAATTACAATAAATACTTAGATACTTTCTCCTTCTTATTGCCACATGTCATCTTCCCATACATCATTTTTTTGTTTTTAAATTTTAATTTTGTACACTTTAAATGTTTATAACTTGACAAATAAAAATGTAAAAAATAAATAAAAATCACTAACAATTTTATATTTTCGAGATCTATAAATAAATACCACTCTCAACTATGTTTGAATTATTATTTTACTATGTATAAAAATTACTAATAACTTTATTCTAATCTTAATAATTGTAAAACAATTCTAAAAATACAATGTTACAAATTTTAACTATTAAACACTCTTATAAATATCTTGAATATGTAATAATAATAATTTATATTAAAAATACCCGAAACCCGAATTCAATACTCGATACTCGTGTTCGATGTCTGGTACCCGTATCCGATGTCCGTTCTCCGTGTCCGATGCACGGTACCCGTGTTTGATGTCCAGTATCCGTAACCAATGTTCGGTATATGTGTCTGATGTCAAGTCCGGTATTCGAATCCGATGCTCATAACTCGTGTTCGATGTCCGGTATCCATATCCGATGCCCGTCACCCGTATTTGATGTTCCGTATCCGTAAGCAATGCCCGGTAACCGTACACATTGCCCGGTATCCATACCCGATGCCGTCACTCATATCCTATGCACAGTACCCGCGTTTGATGTCCGATAGCCGTACCCATTACCTGATATATGTGTCTGATGTCCAGCTATCACACGATTAGGGGTGGACTTGTTTAGGCCTAAATTATGCGGTTGATTTTAATTTTCACGTTGAATTTTTGAGTGAGCTAACCCTCAGATAGATATAGAGATAGAAACATAAGTTTCTAATATTACAAACTAATCTCAAATAAAAAATAGTTGTTAAAAGCCACCCAACCAAGAACCAATAACTTAGATATACAAACTGGATCCACATATATAACGATATAACCCGTTTTGCATCATTATCACTGCTAAAAAACCTTCAACTCAAACTTTATCTCTCTAAAAATATCCTTTCCAACCAAGGGCCAGCAACTTAAAGAAGAAACAACCGATCAAACTGTTTTCCGATCAAAGAATCGACGATTACATACACACATTGTTATATTATGCAACAAAAACGATCGAAAACGAAAGTAATCTCTGATTTCAAACAATTTGCATTTTTTTTTTCATGTTTCGAATGACAAAATAGCTCAAATTCATCTAGACCTCAAAAGTCAAGTTTGAAAAATTGTAGATGTAAATCTATTCATCTATATTTTCGTATTTTGATGGTAACGCATTGATGTTATTGTTTATGTATTTACGAGGTGTAATCATAATTGCATAAGGATCATATAGTGTTTTTGTTCAAAATCTGACCTCATATATCAATTAAGATATGAAAAAAAAACGTTTATATATTTATAGCAGTATGTGCTATTTTCTCATGAATAGCCTATGTTCTTAAGAATATTACATACGTTTTCATTCAAAATATGACAATCGTTTTGTGATCTGTTTTTCTACATATTATTTTGAATTCTGTTTTTTACTGTATTTTTTATGTTTTTACGTATATGTACTATCTTCTCTCTCTCTCTCTCTCTCACACACACACACACACACAAATATATCCTATGATCTCAGCAATATCTACTACGTTTTATATGAAATGATTGCTAAGTAACGTTATTGTTGTTTATTCATTCATAAGGCGATTGTAATAAGGATTTGGCGGTGTATTCAATCCCAAGTTGTAACTAGAAGAAGGTGAATGCAACAGAAATAAAAGAAAACGACGTCTGGATGACTACCTATGTTCTCTGTTATAATAAGTATGATTTCAATTATAATGGCTATGATTTCAGTTATAATGGTTATGTTCTCTGTTATAATGAATATGTTCTCTTTTATAATGACTATGTTTGCAATTATAATGACTCTGTTCTCTACAATATGCACTATGATCTTAGACTAACAAAAGTCTATGTTTTTATTTCAAGTTACTATGTTATTTTCATAAATTACTATGATTTCAAAATGAAAACACTATGATACCAATTGAAAACACTATGATGTCAAAATGAAACCTTATGATCTCAGGAAAACATTTATAATATCAGAGGAAGCATATATTACATATCTTTAACAATTAACAAACAAACTTACAAAAAAACTCATAATCAAAAAAAGGTTAGCATTTTGTTCAGGATTACTCAAAATACAAAAAAATAGTATTCATTAACATTCTTATTTTCTTACAATTTGAATTATTAATTTTAAAACACACTATGATGTCAACAGAAAAATGTTATGATTTCAGACTAAATCCATATGATCTCAACTTAAAACTCTATGATATTAAACTGCGAGAGGACTTGCGAGTGGATATGCAAGAGGATTCGCGAAAAACGATATTGGCCCGGATCCGCGAAAAACACATGTTTAATGGCAAATTGCAAAATGATTCCGTTCTAATTAAATTAACTAAAGACTGTTTCTCTTGAGACTTGTGTGATTTTTCTAATTTTAATTTTAATTTTGAATTAATTTTTGTAGAATACAAAGTATCACGAGAGATGGTCTCTAACGATCCATATTGCCAATAAAAACAATCATGTTATAGACCAAACCGTTAATGTTCTTAACGAAATAAATTTTATTATAATATATAAAAAAATATTAATATTAAAAATATAAATATTTTAAAGGATATAGATGATTTTATTAACAATATATATCCATCTATAAATAACCATCACCAAATAGACTTTCTCAGCATTAGGGAATAGGTGTCTAGTATCTAATACTTCCAGTCACGTATAATATTAGAAAAGATAACTTAATCTTATCTAACACCACACTTCTTCACATATATGGGAGGAATGATATATTCAAGACCTATTTTTGCCTTGTCGTCAAAATGTGAGGTTAACTATTCAGTTTTTTTTGGTGGATTACACTTTTCTCTCACGAAAGTGTCATGATTTTAAAATCCCCCCCAACACTCAGGAATTTGGAAAGTTCGTTATAAAAAAATTTCTGAACTTTGCAGTTCCTTACATTCTGTTAACATTCTCCGTTAGTCAATGAGTCAATACGGTTAAACCGTTAAAAAAGTCAACCGTCAATTGGAGTTTGAAAATAATATTTGTCAAAAAAAAGAAATTCTGAAAAATATATAAAATTATGTAAATAAATCATAGAATTTTGATGATTTCCAACTCTATCCTTCGGGGTCTTAAAGCAAGATTACTAAAATTACAGTCCCAATCAATATATTTTTAACGGGGTCTTAAAGCAAGATTACTAAAATTACAGTCCCAATCAATATATTTTTAATGTTAACAGTAATGTGTGAAATTAATAACAAAAAAGCAAGTAAATCTTGTGGAGCAAATGAACACATAGAACCTAAATAGATAATTTTTTATCATAAATAATAATCATTACAATTACAATGAAAACCAAAATAAGTGAATATAGAATATCACCAGGCCACCTCTATCAATCAATCTTCCAAATTCCAATGGCATCGACTCTGAAATTGAATCTCACTAAGGTCAAACAACACATGTTCAGTATCCAACTTTTCAGGCTCCTCTCGAAAGAAGCAGCTAAATAAAAACCGAATTGGATTTCGAATTCAAGCTTCTTCGGAAAATGTCGATGAGCCTGATCTTAGCATCATAGTTAATGGGTTGAAGATGCCCAATCCTTTGGTCATCGGGTCGGTCCACCCAGTACCAACTACACTGTCATGAATCAAGCCTTGATGAAAGTTGGGGAGCTGTTATCGTCAAGACATATCTACTTTGGGATTTGTAAGGTTTGAATTGGAGATGTGGAGGCATGAAGGGCGCAACCACTGGTAGTGTGGATTTGGAGGTGATGAAAAAGAAAGGATGTAATTAAGCAAAATGGAAAGAAACGTAATTGGCCTTTCTCTTCTCTTCTCAGTATTGTGTGCTTATGGATGAAGGGGTCAATTTTGTCATTACTGATTTAAAAAGAAAAAAAGTCTAACATTTTTTCATTGACTAACATTGACTGGAGTTGACTACGCTGACTTCGTTAGTCAACTAACGACGGGGTGTGAAAATTGTTTGGGTAATCGTAATTTCGAACTTTTTAAGGGGATGAAGTGTAATTAACCCTTTTTTTTTATAGTCCCACCCAATTAAGAAGCACGAAATCATGTTTTGTATGTACCTGATACTTGTACAAGTATTCTTACCGGTTAGTTCCAACCAAACAAATCCAACGACAGTACAACACAAGCCCCCTGCAGGATAACAAGACTCATATTCAGCATGAAGAAAATACAAAGATGAAGATTGAGTTTCATCTAAGATTCAATCATACAATAAATTGGAAAAACAAACAATCATCAAAGATTCAATCATACAATAAATTGGAAAAACAAACAAACACATAGCTATAGTATTCTACTGATGGATGAAGACAAGAAGTACAGAAATCATTTCAAGGATTCATCTCCTTAGCCACAGCGAGACATCACCAGCATGCCCGACAGCCAGTGTACGATTTGTAACATGTCATCATATGCTAACTCCATCAGCGCGATTCTAGAACAACTTGGGGAGGTAATTTATCTTGTACTACTAACCAAGAAGGATGAACACATAGTCTCACCTTTTGAAGAAGTTTGCAACAAACCAAAAAGTACACAAGCAATTTGACTTCGCCAATACTCCAATCAAAAACCAAAAACTCAATTTTCCTGATTTGTGTTTCCACGCAGGCAGGTGGAATAGGCACTAAACTTTGGAAATCTTCATAATCCCCTTCACTGCCATTGAACCCCTGATATGGTAAACCAGAGGTAAATAATGCCAATGCAATTAAATGAAGTTCAGCAAACAACAATTTTAATTTGTTTTATTCACGAAGATGTTATCACCTGTTTAAAGTAAAGTTCAGTCAGATAAGGCGCATTGAGTAATAAACGTGCCAATAGCGCCCATCCATGGTTTCCCAGGGAACCAAGCCATAGCTTAGTCAAATATGGAAACGGTGGCACTTGCACAGACGAGTTATGCAAAGCCTGTAGCAAAATTACATTAAGAGCTATGGCAACGTAGACAGACAATCTACACATTTAAATGTAAAAAGGAACCTTGGCCCAAAGAACCAACCTACACTTTCTTCATCATATATAATGTCGACATAATAAGCAATAGGTAGTTGATTCTCACAAATCTCCATGTAATCCTGGAAAACCTATCAATTAGATTATACTGTTACTTTCTAGTTTGTGACATCCTTAAGCCGTGAATTAAGCACTCGTGTCAGGACTTGAAAACTTACTAAAATGCTTTCATTGCCAATGCTATACTTGCGGCTATTATAGATCACTTAGTTACGCGTACACAATTCCATTAGTACCCTATCAATTAAATAATAATGTTACTTTAAAGTTTGTGACATCATTAGGCTGTGAATTGATAAAGTGTCAGGACTCGAAAACTTGATGAAACGTTTTCAATATTACCATTTCCAAGATTCTGAATCTAAATTTGAAAGGTACACATGCATTCTTGAGGGGCAACCATACAATTATCATGATGGCATGTACCATCAATCCAATAACATTAATACTGTAAAAAAAAAGTTTATGCAATCATGTCAACCAAGTTGAAACCCCCAAATAGTGTTGTTTTTCGAGCCGAGCTCGAACTCAATCAAGCTCGGCTCGTTAATAAAACGAGCAAAAAAACAAGCTCGAGCTCGAAAAAATACGAGCTTGAACGAGCTTTTATCAATAAAAATAATAAAAATATGTATAAAAATTATAAATTATTAAAATAATTACTCTTAACGAGCTTTATCGAGCCGAGGCGAGCTCGACTTGATAACAAAACGAGTATGAATTCGAGCTCGAGCCCTCGGTAAGGCTCGGCTCGCATAACAACACTACCCCGAGATGAAAACTGCAAAGCATGACTCAAATGTGTATACGATGAGATAGTTTGAAACTAAGTGTATTTCTAAAAAAGAGAAAAAAGAGGAAAAACTCAGTTTACTTGTTGCTTAAAATTAATAAATTCAGAAAGTGAGGGATCTAATGATGCCAGTGATAAAGAAAAGTATAATTAAGACAAGTTATGTAGGGCAACTTACATCAATTGCACGGGCAGACAATTCCAAGCACCAGGTATTACAACAGGCGTGAACAAGCAGTGCTGTACCCGCATCAACAAACCATGTGTTTTCATCACCATCAGAATAAACATTATCATAACCCTCTAGATCATCTACTAGATCCTTTTCAGGCCCAATATCAATACGAGCCTCATAAAGATATTCAAAAACATACAGACTATATTTTCTGGCAGCAAAACAACTAAAGTGCAACGACTGAAGCAAAGGGGTATCAAGAGCAAGGTGATATTTAGCATAGTCTGTGGAATCCTTTATTGTCAAGCACCTCAGTATATCAGAGCGGATGGAAATCTCATCTTCCAAGTAAAAAGAAGAATCAATCAAACTCAAATCCACGACCCTAGGGCAACCATCAAGCAATTTATTGATTGAGTCACCCTCAAGGTAATCAAAACGTAAGTTAGTAAGTTCTAATGCTTTAAGATTAGGCAAGGAGAAATTATCTGGAAGACACAAATCTGCACCCATGTTAAGATGCAACGTTACAAGTCTAGTGTACCCGTTCAGGCAAGTAAACAAGGTCCCTTGATGTTCTTCATCAGAGAACATGAGTAAAAGGTGCGGAACATTAAGGCGTAAGGCCGCATTGATCCAAGATGCAATCTTGGCATCACCATGAAACTTATGACAGTGAAGAAGCATAGCCCCCACAGGAGGATTGTAACTTAATGTTTGAAGCAAAACTTTATCCATAAAACTCTCAAAACTAGCAAGACAATGAGATTCATTTTGTACCGGGCGTACGATGAAATCGGTATCATCAAAAGCAAGATAAACAGGAGATGCTTCAAAAGGGAACAGATTTTTCCACCTGTTAGAAAGAACGTTAGTAGCTACTGCATTTTTGGTGGATAGATGGTTTAGGATATGGCAAAGAATTGGGTCTGGCAAATCGCTGATTCTATCAACACCACCGTCAGATTCTTGATTTTTCAGCATTTTGTTATTTGAAGTCGGATCCATAATGTGAGAAGTGAGAAAGAGTGATTAATTGAACCTGGAAATTGCTTAGCAGATTCACAAAGGGTTCCGCTTGTTGCTGCTAGCTTGGTTCCGGTGATTGTGACTGAATTGGGGATTAGGGTATCAGACAGGAAATCAGTAGAAAGAACCCTAGAAATGTGAATTTGGGATAAACCATGCCCGGAAAAGTAATATTGGCGGTTCAAATTATAGCTCTCATCTGACTTTTTGTTTCCTACTCCACTATTACTCTATTAGTATTTAGTCACACGAAGGAAAATTATTTATATAGACTGTGTCAACTCTAGAATTAATTATGTAGACTCTGTTAAAAATGATCTACAATATCGAAATTATTGTTGGACACATTTAATAAGCTCATTAGTATAGAATTTGAATGGACATTTGAATGGATTTTAGTAGAATTTTATTTGGAATGAAATTGAAATTGAAGTATTTAACGTGTATTTTAGGCCAAATCAATGTTCATCAAGCCAAATAGACCGATTACAATTAAGAAACAAACATCCCCTTAATTATTAGACTATGTGATAGTGGACAATTCTTGAACACATTGTATATGAAAAAGACATGTGAATAAAAACTTCACAAAAAAATACTCTACAAAAAATAAATTTTTTATATTTATAAAAAATTTCAGTTTCCACTTGAAACCAATTATAAATAAAAATAAATTTCACATTGTCATATTCCAAGACTTTCTCCAGTTCCGCCTTAAGTAATGATACATCTCTATAGAATAAATGATAAAATATTTAATAATATTTATCTATATATATAATTTTCATTTTAAAATTTAAAATGTAAAATACTTATCAAAAGTTGTTTGTAATAATAATTTGAATTTTGGAGTAGTAAATCAATATTTTAGCATCCGAGTAAGTAGTAGTTCATCTATATATAATATTCTTGTTCGACCAAAAATATTTGTAGCTTGTCAAGTTAGTATTTAATAATTTTATTCAATAAATATAACATTTAATTTATGCGTATTATTTTATTATAAAAATATATTTTTAGTACAAACCTCTACTTAAGAATAAACTCTCTATAGAAATATATTTTTCCGGTCCCGACGATAGACGATATGACTGTATGAAGTTTTTACTGTATAAAAAAGTATACATAATAATATGACCGTGCATTTTTAGAGATAAATGCGGCATTTACATAGTTTCCTTCGTGCGAATGGTATAGCTTCGACACTCTGCTTTCTTGGTCTACACACTCATTCAATTCAATTAATTTAACTCTGTTTAGTTACATTTGACACTATACAGTCTAGTTCAGTTCATATAATTGAATTATTATTTTTCCATAAATTAAGGTTTTTAGGACATGAAAAAACAACATACGAAAATATGTTTTGAAACACAGGGAAGCTCCCATATTTTCTTGCTACCCAAAGTAATGTTATTAACTTATTTTTCCCGACACTTTCACTTTCAGATTTGATACTTGATCTTGGAATGTTGGAGTTCCATTTATGGATATCGGGAGTTTTGATAGTTGCTTGGAAGTGGAAACTAGCAAAGATCATCATATTAACATAAGCTAATAATATAATATAGTAATTCAAAGAGTAAGTTCATATAATGTTATATGATGCAAGTTATAAGTTAATATGGTGTTAGAACTCGAGTATCTCTTTGATTTAAAATTTTATAAAGTGTACCGTTCTAAGGAACCCGAATCATGGTGGTACTTAAAAATTTAGTTGTTTAAATTGTAAGCCTGAAGCCAATCAGCTTGTCGCGAGCTCGAGTATGAATTCGAGCATTGAAAGATTCATTCGGAAGGAAATGCAAAGCTCAACTCACTTGCAACTCGACTATCAATTGGTGACATGCCACCATGTATAGATTAAACGAAAAACATAATGCAAATTATAGGCGCACGCTAGATCACCTTAAATCTCGCTCTTGAAATCTCACAGACGTTCAAAATTCGCTCTCGCATTTTAAGAGCTCAGAGCTCCTTAGAACTCGCTCTATAAAAACTAAAAGCTGCTCTAAGAATTCTTCTTACACCGTACATTACACAACGCATAAATTCTCAAATTAAATAAACAAATGTGTGAACTAAGACATCGTAAAACAATATTTCATTGTAAACTTATGACTTAAGCTGAATTAAACACGATACCCTAATTTTCATTAACTTAATAAAATAAGTTAATACATCTACATTTTATACTACTTTTAGTACTTTTCATTTTTTATCAAGGTGTATTTATATAATTGATAATAATAATTATTCCTGAAGAATATTACTAATTTTATAAATAAATATATTTTATTTAATTAATAACATAAGCTTTAAGACCTCACGCTTTCTGAATTTTTTAAATGTTAACACTTTCGCACTTACGCTTTTGTTTTCGCTCTAATAATTATTCCTGAAGAATATTACTAATTTTATAAATAAATATATTTTATTTAATTAATAACATAAGCTTTAAGACCTCACGCTTTCTGAATTTTTTAAATGTTAACGCTTTCGCACTTACGCTTTCGTTTTCGCTCTCGCTCGCAATTTCACTCCAGGTAATCCAGGGCGCACTTTTCTCTGTACCGTGCTGTGCATACTATTTGTGCCAGTGTAATACTATGTCTAGCAATAATCCCGGACATGAGCTGATAAAAAACACGTAGTGACAACTTTATAGAAAGATCAGTATAGACTATAGAACAAACAGCTTCATTTACACAAAATAGAAAAGGAAAAGGAAACAAATCCAACAACACATCTTACAGACTAATAACCATCATGAAGAAATACAAAATCAAGATTGAGTTTCATCAAACATTCCATCTACAGTAAAGTGGAAAACACGATCACAAAACTGAAGTATTCAGCTGATGGATGACAAAAAGTTCAAAAATCATTTCAAGGATTCATCGGATACAGTGAGGCATTACCAGCATCCCCGGCAGCAAGTGTACAATTCCAAATTTGTCATCATATGCTAACTAATCACGTGATTCTACAACAACTTGGGGGTATAACTTAAGTGCTCCTATCTGCGAGAAAGAAGGATAAACACATAGTCTTACCTTCTCAAGAAGTTTACAGTTGAGCAAAAAATACAGAAGCAATTTGACTTCGTCATCACACCCATGAAAAACCAAAAATTCAATTTTTCTCATGTGTGTTTTTAAGCAAGTGGGCGGAGTAGGCACCAAACTTTTGAAATCTTCATAACCCCCTTCATTGCAATTGAACACCTGACATGGCAAAGCAGAGGTAAAGCATATCAATGCATATAATAAAGTGCAGCAATCAACAATAGCATAGTTTAAATTATTTATTCACTAAGATGTTGCCACCTCTTCGAAGTAAACTTCTCTGAGAACAGGAGCATTGAGTAATAAACGTGCCAGTAGCGCCCACCCATGGCTTCCCAGAGAACCAAGCCATAACCCAGTCAAATTATGAAACAATGGCATTTGCACAGCCGAGTTATGCACAGCCTGTAACCAAATTATATTTAAGAGCTATAGTAATGTAGGTAATCTGCATAATTATATTTAGAAAGTATCAACCACCCTGCACTTTCTTCATCATATAAAAATGTCGGCATAATAAGCAATAAGTAGTTGCTTCTGACAAATCCCCATGTATCCAGGAAAATCTATCAACTAATTAATATTACTTTTATAGTTTGTGACATCCTTAGGTTGGGAATTGGTTAGAGCACTCGTGTCGGGACTCGAAAACTTCATGAGACGTTGTTAGAATTGCCAGTATAGATCACTTGGTTCCATGTATGACATTCTATTAAGATCCCAGTATATGATCATTTCCAAGATTCTGAATCTAATTTCAAAAGGTTGTGCATTCTTAGTATTGTTTATGCACTCATTTTAATTAAATGCAGTGACTGACTAGGTAAAAAAATTCAAGAAAGAACAACAAAGTGGAACCCTTAGAGATCAAGACTAATTACCATCTCATCAATGTTTATACTATAAGATAGTTCAAAACTAAGTATATCAATTAAATAAAATAAAAAACACAATTTTCTTATTTAGTGAGGGATCTAATGATGCCAGTGATAAAAATAAATTACAATTAAGAAAAGTTAGGCAGGACAACTTACATCGATTGCACGGGCAGGCATTTCCAAGCCGAAGGTACTAGAGCAGGCAGTGAGAAGCTTTGCTGTACCCATATCAGTGAACCATGTGTTTTCATCACCATCAGGATAAACGTTAGCATAACCTTCTATATCTTTTAAAACCTCATCCTTTTTTGGCCCAATATCAATATGAGCCTTCAGAAGATACTTGAAACTAGACAGACTGTATTTCCTAGCAGCAAAACAACAAAGATGTAGAGACTGAAGATTAGGGGTATCAAGTTCAAGGTCATATTTAGCATGCTTAGCAGAATCCTTCATTGTCAAGTGCCTCAGTAACGTAGAGCGGATGGAAATATCTTCGTTCCAGAAAAATACACAATCAATCAAACTCAAACCCTCGAGCATAGGGCAACCATCAAGCAATTTATTGATCGAATCACCCCCATCATAGTTAAACCACAAACGAGTAAGCTCTAATTCTTTAAGGCTAGGCAAGGTGAAGTTATCTGGGAGAAGCAAGATTGCAGTAAAGCAAAGATCCAACCTTACAAGCTTAGTGTAACCGTTCAGGCAAGTAAATAATATCTCTGGATCTTGTCTAGGAGAGAATAGGAGATAGAGCTTCCGAAAATTAAGGCGTAACGCCGCATTAATCCAAGATTCAATATTGGCATCACCATGGAACCTATGACAGTAAAGGTGCATCGCTCGCACTGGAGGATTGTAACTTAAAGTTTGGCACAACATTTTATCCACAAAACTCTCAAAACTAGCAATACAATGAGGTTCATTTTGTACAGGGCGTAGTATGAAATCGGTGTCATCAAAAGTAAGATACAAAGGAGCTGCTGCCTCAAAAGGGAACAAATATTTCCACCTGGTGGAGAGAACGTTAGTAGCCACTGCATTTTTTGTGGATAGGTAATTTAGAATTTTACAAAGAATTGGGTCCGGCAAATTGCTGATTATATCAACACCACCATCAGATTCTTGATTTTTCAGCATTTTGTTATTTGAAGTCGGATCAATAATGTGAGAAGTGAGAAAGAGTGATTAATTGAACCTGGAAATTGCTCAGCAGATTGACAAAGGGTTCCGCCTGTTGCTGCTAGCTTGGCTCCGGTGAGAGACGGAGAGTGATTGAATTGGGTATTAGGGTTTCAGAAGGAGGTGAAGGAGAAGAATGGGACATGACCAGATGAATTGCAGTTTTGGTCCCAACCAGTCATCCACTTCAATTCCAGTCCCCATAGGTGATTCTTTTGTCTTCCAATTTTGGTCCTAGACTAAATGGCTTGACAGTTTCTTTTCTTTCTGAACCGCAAAATATATTAACATTTCAAAACGCTAATTTTAAAGTAATAATGATATAACACAATAAAAGAGAGTAGGAAAAAAATTAATTTGATCCTAACTTTCGCTCATTTTGATGTTTTACAGTACAAAATCTGAGTCAATGCTAAGAGGACCCACTCTCGCATAAACAAGGCGTGAAAGAAACGCGGTCATTGAAACCTCCATCACTTCCATCTCTACCGTTCTCTTTCTTCTTCTACATCTTCTCTTCCTCATTTCTCTCCATCATTACTTCTTTCTTTCTGCTCACTTTTGATTCCCAATCAGAGATTTCGATTTGGGGAAAAAGTGTTGTGTATTAGTATGGATTAGTAAAAAATCCACTGCAAAACTGCTCAACTATCACACGATCAGACACGATTAGGGGTGGACATGTTTGGGCCTAAATTATGCGGTTGATTTTAGTTTTCACGTTGAATTTTTGAGTGAGCTAACCCTCAGATAGATATAGACATAGAAACATAAGTTTCTAATATTACAAACTAATCTCAAATAAAAAAAAAAGTTGTTAAAAGTCACCCAACCAAGAACCAACAACTTAGATATACAAACTGGATCCAAATATATAACGATATAAGCCGTTTTGCATCATTATCACTGTTTAAAAACTTTCAACTCAAACTTTATCTCTCTAAAATTATCTTTTCCAACCAAGGGCCAGCAACTTAGATAAGAAACAACCGATCAAACTGTTTTCCGATCAAAGAATCGACGATTACATACACACATTGTTATATTTTGCAACAAAAACGATCGAAAACGAAAGTAACCTCTGATTTCAAACACTTTTCATTGTTTTTTTTTATGTTTCGAATGACAAACAGCTCAAATTCATGTAGACCTCAAAAGTCAAGTTTGAAAAAATGTAGATGTAAATCTATTCATCTATATTTTCGTATTTTGATGGTAACTCATTGATGTTATTGTTGCCTATGTATTTACGAGGTGCAATCATACTTTCATAAGGATCATATAGTGTTTTTGTTCAAAATCTGACCTCATATATCAATTGAGATATGAAAAAAAAACGTTTATATATTTATAGCAATATGTGCTATTTTCTCAAGAATATTGCCTATATATGTTCTCAAGAATATTACATATGTTTTCATTCAAAATCTGACAGTCGTTTTGTGCTATGTTTTTCTACATATTATTTTGAATTCTGTTTTTTACTGTATTTTTTATGTTTTTACGTATATGTACTATCTTCTCACATATATATCCTATGTTCTCAGCAATGTCCACTACGTTTTATATGAAATGATTGCTAAGTAATGTTGTTGTTTATTCATTCATTCACAAGGTGATTGTAATAAGGATTTGGTGGTGTATTCAATCCCAAGTTGTAACTAGAAGAAGGTGAATGCAACAAAAATAAAAGAACACGACGTGTGGATGACTACCTATGTTCTCTATTATAATGACTATGATTTCAATTATAATGGCTATGATTTTAGTTATAATGGCTATGTTCTCTTTTATAATGAATATGTTCTCTTTTATAATGACTATGTTTGCAATTATAATGACTATGTTATCTACAATATGCACTATGACCTAAGACTAACAAAAGTCTATGTTTTTATTTCAAGTTACTACGTTATTTCCATAAATTACTATGATTTCAAAATAAAAACACTATGATACAAATTGAAAACACTATGATTTAATTAGGAGTTAAAGGGCGAAAATAGCTATGACGAGGGATTATGTGGAACAAATAGTGTTTAATTAGATTTAGAATGTCAAGGGTCAAAGTTATATTTTCTTTATTTATTAGAATTTTTTTTGTTTTAATTATTCTGGTAGTAGCTAGGGTTATGATTTACTAGCTATTTAAGTACCTCTTCATTATTTTGTAAGATCAGTTTGAGTTTATATAAAAATTTGAGGTGTTCCTCCAAATCTGTAAATTTTCGATATTCCTATGAATCAACGAATCTTGATCAATCAATTCTCGGTATTCTACTGAATTAACGAGTCTTGAGTCAAGTCTCGGTATTCTTTTGAATCAACGAGTCTTGCGTTTATCGTGCTTGTGAATCAACCACGCACGATGCCTCAGTTGGTATCAAAGTCAGGTGACCTGGGTCAATTTTGGTGAAGAAAAGACAATTTTCGTATAACATTTACAACATAGAATAGTCCGAGTAAAACGGAGTTTCCCGTTGATTCAGCCGTTGGATCATCATGATAGATTAGCCGTGACAAAACAAAAGTAAT
The DNA here is from genome assembly GCA_036897095.1 of Plantago elongata. Taxonomy (NCBI): domain Eukaryota; kingdom Viridiplantae; phylum Streptophyta; class Magnoliopsida; order Lamiales; family Plantaginaceae; genus Plantago; species Plantago elongata. The sequence continues at coordinate 17,585 of JAYMSP010002382.1, forward strand.
TGCCATGATTTACCGTGACTTTTGTTAAGTATCATTGCAAATATAAAAGTCATATATATACTTGCAACGGAGTCCACTAGTCACGGTCCAACTGACATTAATAAGCTCCACATGCCCAGTCCGATACTCTATTCTATGACATTACAATCTTTATATTATCTTGTTGGATTAAATATCGTTGACACATGCAGTCCAACAAGATGAGAACTAAAAGTCAAAGGTGCTAGTTTAAGCTGTTGACTGGCAGGACTTCGAATCCACACTTTGCTTCATAAAAAAATCTTTGATTAAACGGGGATTCAATCATCGAGGGCTTCTATTTGGAAGCAAGGTAAACATGAAAGGATATGGTTGAGACGTCTGGTCAAATTCACGCATGTTCATCCAGACGATGCATTCTTCATTTTGATTGAAAGCATCTGAAATGAGGAAATTGGCGACGCGATTGATCTACAACTTCCGTAAACGATCGAATGTCCTTTTCACAATGCATAACATCCAAGTTTTTACGAACAAGTATACTATTCCAGTCACGTAGAAGCTCTTTTTTATGTCTTTTATATGGCACATTCATTGTTGATTGATTCTACAAAATTTTATCCATATTGTGATCTCTTGTAGTGTATTACTGTATTATATCAGTTACAATCTGTTTGGTTTTGCATATGCCCCTTTCGTAGCAAAGTCCATTATATGTTTGGTAATCATCTGACTATAAAAAGTGTTGTCCAAACCTGCTAATTTGCCGGAGAATTTAACATGAAGCTCATGACGTTATTTTGAGTAAAGAAATGTGTTGGATTCATGTGATTGCTCTAATTCAGATCCAATTCGAAAAATAAAAAGTGTTTTGAGTAGTTGTTTTTCTCTTTGGACTATATGTACAACTAAACAAATTGAATTCTAAGACTCTTAATGTGATATTCTCCGCCAGCCAAAGAGTATCGTCATATCCTTGGCCGCATATATATATAGTCATGAATCCAGAGCTTGCTACATTAAAGTAAAATTACTTTCGGTGTGTTTGACATGAGATTTAACATATCCGAGTTTAATATACTTAATTTTAACATATTAATAGTAACACGATTTTATATAGGTGGAATACCAACTTATATTCTTAAGAAGAAAGTATAAAATAGAATATTCTATTAAGTTAGTGAGATTATCTACTCTATATAGACAGAGTAGCTGACTACTGTTACAACCACTGTTTCCATTTCTTTCTTTCGTAAACACTCTTCACAATTTGGTTTGAGAGACAATTAAGGTCTATTGTATTCTACATATATTGTTCTCTCAAGGGCTGAAGCGGGACGACTCGTTGATAAAGTCACTGCATGATATACCAGATGGAAAAAGAAATTTCTCTCTACTGCAGGAAGAGCTACGTTGATTCAATCAGTAAGTTCGACTGTACCTATATATAATATGCAAAGTAGTTGGCTTCCAGAACATGTTTGCAACCTCTTGGATAAGCTAAATTGAAACTTTCTATGGTCGAATGACATAGACCAGCATAAGGTTCACCTGGTAGGATAGAAAAAGGTACACAACAAAAGGAACATGGCGATTTGGATATTCGAGAAGCACGAATCAACAATGAAGCAATGCTATCGAAGGTGGTATGGAAATCGCTTCGGAAGGAGTATTCAATATGGTTAGAGCTCATGGAAGCAAAATATTTAAAGGGTCAGAACTTGCTCAACTATGTATCTAAACCGGGAGATAGCCCGATGTGGAAAGGAGTGACTCGTTGCGCACAAAAGTCGGACTCCTGCTTTAGATGGCAAATTGGAGATGGCCAGATGGGAGCAGTTTGATAGATGGTTTGGTGCGGAGAGTCTATGGAAACAGGTGCGATTAATTAATTGATCAAAGGGACTGGCAAATCACATTGAATCAAGTACTACGTTCCGATGGTACATGGGATTTCTCCTGCCTTGCTACCCAGGTACCGAACTTGCTGAAGCAGAGACTGGAATAGAGTGGTTTGGAGCTGACTGAGGGAACTAGTGATCTAATACTCTGGAATCATACGGCCAGTGGTGTGTTCAGCTGCCAGTCTGCATATAAATTTTTGTACACGGAAGCCCATGACATCCCGGATAAGAAACCAATATGGAAAAGCATCTGGAAGAGTCGAATTCCCAATAAACTCCGTCACTTTCTGTGGCTCGCATCCAAGAACAGACTTCTGACCAACGATGTTCGAAGAAGAAGGAACCTAATTGCATATTCGACTTGTCCAATGTGTGATGATGGGGATGAAACTGTGATACACCATTTCCGAAATTGTACTATTGTTGAACGGATTTGGGAGAGAATCATTGATCATGAGGAGCTGCAAGCATTTCGTGATATGCCAGAAGCTGGTTTAACCAGAATCTTCACGCTACATTCAAGTCGACCTGGGGTACGGAATTGAGTTGGCAGGCTGTGTTCACTGCAACGATTTGGATCATGTGGAAGGCTCGAAATGCGAGAGTTTTCAAAGGCACGGTGGATACGAGTCGCATGCTTATCTATTTGATCAGTTTCAATATTCAATTCAAGATGGATGATGGCAGAGGCATGCGGAGTGTGAAACACTGGGAGAAACCACCTGCTACTTGGTGCAAGCTTAATGTGGATGGGAGCCGCAACACTAATTCGAACTCCGAAGCGATTGGAGGTCTAATTCGTGACGAGAATGGAGAATGGATTGTTGGTTTCGCAGCTGCAATAGATCAACCCATAGTGGATCAAACTGAAGCTTGGGCGCTTTTACGTGGCCTTCAGATAGCATGGGAAAGGCGAATTCCCAAACTCATGGTTGAAACGGATTCCAGTACCTTTTTGAGTGGATTTCAGGCATAAAAGATCCCCCACCGAACCTGGAAGACATCATAGAACAAGCCAAGGTGTTGCTACACAATCCTTGGAAGATTGATTTTCGCAGGATAGATAGGACCACAAATTTGAGTGCGGATAGTTTAGCTAAGGAAGGATACATAATAGGTAGACCGGAGAAGTTATGGCTTTCTCCCCCACACCTTGTACTCCCGTTTTTGGACATTGATGTTGGCGTTTAGCCTTTGCAATTCACTATTTTCAACAAAAAAATAATAATTATATGACACACATAAAAACTCTTGAATGTTGTACCCGTAGGTTTTGTGCCAAACAATCTATTTAACACTTTAGCTACCAACCTCACTCACAGGAGTAGACAGACACCAAACAGTTCCTACCGAGAAACATTAATGTGTCATTTTTGGAACCTCTAAAAAAAATACCAATAATTTGATCTTGTAAGTTTTCCACTCAACACATATATCTGTTTAGCAAAACTAGTTAAAAATACAATTGTTAGCTAAAAAGGTAGCTGGTCAGGTAACTGTTTTTTTCAACAAACTAACTTATTAGCTTCTCAAACCATCTAGCTTTTTAGCTAGATTACTTAAAAAGCTGCGCGTTCATGTAACGAATTCTTTTATAAAAAAACTCATAGAACTGAAAAGTCAGTGGTAAACAAGTCCTTTATCATGTAACTTTTCTATTACTAATTTTGATCCTATTAGTTATCTAAAATTCAAATATTGGTACTCCAATAAACAATTTCGGCTAAATCAATTCAATAATTTGAAGAAAAAGTATACTTGAACTCAAATAATTTGTAACGAGCTTGAACTCAAATTTTGATAAACGTTAACATGCCTTATCCATTGACCATAACTATACAAATATATAAATTTACTAAGATATAATGAGTCTTAACGAGCTTAATCAAGTAAGTTTGACTCGTTAGATAAACGAGCACTAAATGTGACTCGTGCTCAGGCTGTTTACCCTATCAAATGAACCAAGTTCAAGCCTTACTTACCGAGTTATTTTTTTATGGGAACATGTAATATTATAACTTCCCCAAAAGAATTACATCAAATGTCAAATGGGAGTATAGAATCTCCATCCACAATATCGCTAACATGACACGGCAATATTTCACCACAATCGTTCCGTGACACTGCTCCTAATCCTGCAAAAGGTGGTTCAGCCGAGCCATCATTAAAACTTAGACTTGTGTACTCTACTGAAAACAATTGTTATATGAACAGTGATTTGGTCTAAAAATACCTCATTTTAATTTTATTTCAAACACAATTTCACCAAAATTCCATCCAAATAGACATTTAAGTGCCATGCCAATCAGCCACCTAGACATTTTTATTAGGGTAAATTTACGATTTACAATTTTTAGTTTTACTTTTTATATTTTATTTTTGACAGTTGGGCAGTGGATTATCATTAACTCGAATAATTAAAGGAATTGTAGGTGAATTTGAGCTAATTCAAGTTAATTATCCAGAATTTGAGCATATCTTTTTCGAACGCTGTTCTGTTGTCTTTTTCCTGGCAAGTAAAAAAAAGTGAAGAGTTTGCTACCAATGAAAATCAATGAGTATCTCTGGTATAGAAGAGTGTCAAACTGCAGCAACAACATTACTTCCAAATTCTACGGTAAAATCATTCTGATATACAAAGATCACATACGGAGCAAACTTCATTCAACAGAAGAAAGAAAAGAAAACGAATCCAACAAACACAATACAACAAGACTAATCAGCAGGACGAATTACAAGGCGAAGTTGTAATCAAAGATTCCATCTAACAGTTAAAACCGGCAAAAAGTTATTCTGGTACTGATTGGCAACTAGTTAAGAGACAATTTTACGGATCTATCTTTCCATCCGTATTCAGTACGGCACTTACAGCATGTAGGAATATGGTTTGCACTCTACAGTCCTAATCCTTCATGATGCTTCAACTCCCACTATCTCGATTTTATGACAACTTTTGGGAGGGCTGGTAAACATGTTAACCTCTCTGCGGCAAAAGGATTGCAACCAAGTCTTACCTTTTGAAGAACTTTACCATTCTTCAAAAGGTACAAAAACAATTTTCTTTCGTCATCTTTCCAATCAAAAACACAGAACTCAATTATCCTGATGTGTGATACCAAGCAAATGGGCGGAGTAGGCACTAGACACTCAAAATCTTCATAGCTCCCTTCATTCTCTTTAAACCCCTGGAGCATGGAAAGATAGAGGAAGATCACATCAATGCATCTCACAAAGTGAAGCAAACAACACAGCATAGTTTAAATTGGTATTTGCTAAGATGTGCCACCTCTTTGAAGCAAACTTCTCTGAGAATAGGTGCATTGTGTAATAAACGTGCCAACAGTGCCCATCCATGGATTCCCAGGGAACCAAGACATAACCCAGTCAAATTATTAAATGATGGCATTTGCACAGACGAGTTATGCAGAACCTGTAGTAACCAAACAAATAAGTTAAAGTTAATACTGTGTAAAGCAAAATCTGACAGTTTAAGAGCTAAGCTGAAATAGACAATCTACATTATTGGTTTTAGAGAGAAGCTCTTGGCTTAAGCTACTAACTCTGCTCGCACAATGTCTGCATAATAAGCAAAATGTGGCTGTTTCTCATAAATCTCGACATATCCTGGAAACACTATTTTCGTAATTATCTACATACTTAGGATATGAATTGCTAGAGCACTCGTGCAGAGACTCAAAGACTTAATGATATGTTATATTTGTCAACAGTGCACTAGCTCTAACATTCTATTAGTAACTCAATATTTGATCATTAAGAAGATCCTGAATCTAATTTCAAAAGGTACATATACATTCTTGAGGGACATTTTTACAGTTAACTATCAGCATGTTCAAGACCATCGGTCTTGTAGTAAGAATACCACAACAAATATTTGACAAACATTTTTTATGCAGTAATTTTCAATAATGTAGATAATATGACAAAGTTGAAGAAAAAATAACCAAGTTGAAACCCTTAGTGATGAAGCAAAGAGCAAGACTCAGCTGTTTTATATTAGGAGATAGTTCTAAAGTAAGCATTTTTTTTGAACAATTAAAATGAAATTTTATAACCACAACTCAGGAACATAAGATATGCCTCGGAGCAAAAGATCAGTACAGTAGACTCCAAATTACAAAGACAAGCAGGGAAAAAAAAAACAGCCCTCCCACCTTCAACCGCTATCCTGACAAACTTGAAAAAGACTCACAACTAAGAACACCAGATCCCACATAAACCCAAATGATCAAACAATATTCAGCACACCTTTCTATCAACACCAATATCACCACCAGATTCTTCATATTTCATCCTTTTGCCACTTGAACTTGAATCCATAGTGAGTTACTGCTAGTTTGATTGCAAGATTGAAATGAGGAGGGAATTAGGGTTTTAGAAGGGAACAAAGTAAATTGAAATGTGTTTGGGGATTCGTGGAGGTGGTTGTGGACTTTTGGTGGAAGAAGGTGGTTTATCAGAAAGATGAATAATGCGGAAGCATCTGAAGAGGTGAACTTACTGTGAAGATCGAAGTGTTGATGCTGCAGATCGTATGAATCAGTGATGATGATGGATGATGAAATGCAGTTGATGAAATGTGCAAGGAAGTAAATAAAACTGCTTTTGTTGTATTCAGTTTGAGAATGTAGCTTTCTGATTATCAATCAATTTTATATCTATATGAACAGATGAATATGTGAGTTTATATTTGCAGATACCGATTATGAATTCTGAACCATAAACCTCGAATTCAACCTCACCAAACTCAACAATGATCAGTTTATATTGATTTTTCAGAGAACGTGAGTGTATTTCACCTGAATGTAGACAAATTTTACCAACAATAACCGTCTGAATCAGAAAATTGAAGCGGATGAACGAAAAAAAATGATCAACACAAATGCAAATCAGAAAATCAATCAATCACAGAGTAAAATCGAAGCTAAAACTATCAATCACTGTTTATAATGTGAATCAATCTCATCAACCAAATCTAAACTCGATCAGAATCTAAACAAAGCTCTGATACCAGAAAGATGAATAATGCGGAAGCATCTAAAGAGGTGAACTTACAGTGAAGATCGAAGTGTTGATGCTGCAGATCGTATGAATTAGTGATGATGATGGATGATGAAATGCAGTTGATGAAATGTGCAAGGAAGTAAATAAAACTGCTCTTGTTGTATTCAG